>JAQQSV010021998.1:0-10668 GCA_028646515.1 Pseudochirops corinnae | reverse complement strand
AAGAGGTGATTGGTGAATTCTTTCAAGTTCTATTTTGCCCTCTGGTTCTAAAATATCAGGGCAATTTTCCTTGAGAATTTCTTGAAGAATGCTTTCTAAGTTCTTTTTTTGATCATGGCTTTCAGGTAGTCCAATAATTTTTAAATTGTCTCTCCTGGATCTATTTTTTCAAGGAGATATTTCACATTGCCTTCTATTTTTTCATTTGTTTGGGTCTGTTTAATAGTATCTTGATTTCTCATGAAGTCATTTGCTTCCATTTGCTCCACTCAAATTCTGAAGGAATTATGCTCTTCAGAGTGCTTTTGAGATTCTTTTTCCATCTGGCAAAGTTGACTTTTTAAGGCATTCTTCTCTTCATTGGCTTTTTGGGCCTCTTTTTGCTATTTGAGTTAATTCATTTTTTAAGGTGTTATTTTCTTCAGTCAGGTTTTTGACTCTCTTTTCATCCTTTTCTTACATCATTCTTATTTCTCTTCGCAATTTTTCCTCCACTTCTCTTATTTGGTTTTCAAAATCCTTCTTAAGCTGATCTATGGCTTTTAGGCAGTCTTCATGTTTCTTGGAAGTTTCTGGTGCGGGAGTTCTGACTGTGTTGTCTTCTTCCCATTCCATGCTTTGGTCTTTCTTGTCTCCAAAGAAGGAATTTAGAGTTTGGTTGCTATTCTTACTTTGCTTCCTTTGCCTGCTCATGTTGCCAGTCAATTACTTGAATTTTTAGCTCTGTGGAACTCTGCTTCCAGAGGGGAAAGCTCTGTTCCAAATCTCTGGGGTTTTTGCAGTTGCCGGAGCTATTAGGGGGATGCCATTTTTTTGCAGCCCCCACCAGCTTTGGCTCACTGAAAACACATCCCAAGACCACCACCCAAGACCACAATCTGGATCCAGGCTGCTCAATGCAAGAGCTCTTAGCTTCTGAATGATCACTTGGTCCCCCTGCAGTATGCAGGCCAGGAGCTCTGAAGTGGCTACCTGGACACGGCTGCAGGGCCCTACTGCCACTTCTGCCACTTCCTTGCCCTGGAGATAGTTTGGCCAGACTGTTTTTCTCTCCCAAGAGTAGCTGAGTTCCACTGACCTTTCACTTAGTCCTCATGTCTTATGCCTTGATAATTCTGGAAACTGCCACAGCTGCTGCTGATGCACTCTCCTGAAGGCTCCAACTGAGGCTCGTCCTGGCCGCCCCAGGGCCGAGCTATGATTTCAGGTTGGTCTGGTTTTGGCTCCCAGCACTGAGATGATCCCTTCCTGCAGAGCTGCTTTCAGTGGGAGATGTATTTGTGTGGGTTTTAGAGCCCTAAAATTTGTTTAGAGTCATATTTTATGGGTATTTGAGGTGGCTATGTGGGAGCTGTGGAAACTTGCTGCTCCTATGCTGCCATCTTGGCTCCCCTTCTGCCTCTTTCACAGAAGCTTGACTGAGGTCTAAGTACCTGCTTACTTGACATAACAAAAAGGGGTCTTCGAATTTAAATTAATTACCATTACAGGTTGACACATACATTGCCAGAGCTAGCTCAGTATTTGGGAGGCTCTTAAAGAAAGCATGGGAGAAAAAAAGTATTAGATTGCTTAACAAACTGATCGGCTACAGAGCCATTGTGCTGACCTAGCTGTTGTATGCCTGTGAAACCCATATGGTAAACCAGTAACATTCAGGGAAATCGAATCACTTTCATTTGAATTGTCTTGGGGAGATTCTGAAGATCACCTGGCAAGATAAAGTACTAGATACTAAGGTCCTTTATTGAACTGAATTGCCAAGCATTCAAACTCTAATGCAGACAGCCCAGCTCTGACGAGCAGGTCACATTGTTTGAATGTCAAACACGTTTGCCTAAAAGACTATTTTATGGAGAACTCACACAAGGCAAGTGTTCACATGGTAGTCAAAAGAAGTGATACAATGGCACTCTCAGGCTTTCTTTGGAGAACTTTGGAATCAATTGCATGACATGGGAGAAACTGGGAAAGGATGACATGCCCACATCGAAGAAGGCACTGTGCTCTATGAGAGAAGTAGAATTGAAGTAGCTTAAAAGACATGCAAGATGCACAAATTTAGAGACATCTCCTCTACAAAAGTTTATATGGATTATTTGATATTCGTCAGATCTATCACAACTCGACACACTGTACCTTAACTCCTACACAGTGATGTTATTTTGGTCCTCTTTAAGAACAAAGGACAGCAACCAACCAATTAACACTTTACAAGGAGGAATCAAACCATAGAGAGCAGATAGAATCTCAAGGGAAGAATACTAGACTATAGAGCTGCTCCCCTCCCTGTACTCTGTGATACGGTGACACTGATCTCCTTGCTATTCCTCCTACTAGACACTCCATCTCCTTAGCCAGTGAAAGCTAACTCCAGCACTCTCCTTGCTATAAGCCACATGTAATTCAGGGAATACTGTTGACCAACAGGCCATGTAATATAATCAGTAGAGAAGAAAGGTTTCTTTGCTCTATGCATAACAGAAGGCATTGCACTGGTGACATTGTCCTTGACATTCCCTCATCTTACAAAAAGCACCCACCAGCACAGCTTCCCAACTTTTTATTCTGGTGGATTCTTCACTCTGAGCTTGCTGTATTTACTGCCACCTGAGCATTCTCTTTATGAAGAAAAGGAGAAATAAAGGAAGGTCTTGGTACTTAACTGAACCAGAATGATTTTAAATGCATAAAACAAATTGCATAGGATTTCAAAGGAAACCAATTATACTGAAATAAAATTCTTCCAAGCTGAGAAGTCTCTCCTCATGAAATTCCTTTGTATTTAACTTGTATATTGTTTTGTATTTATTTTTCTGTGTGCATTTTGCTTCTTTCCAGCTGAAGATAGACACCTGAGTGGTAGACATTATTCTATCTTTACTATCTTTTTTATCTTTAAACAAAATAAAAACCCTGTCTTTTGTAGCTTTAACAACTAGCAAAGTGCCTTTCCATAGCACATGTCTAATAAATGCTTTTTGAATTCATTATATACTTTTATATACATTATATACTTTTATACTACATCTGCTTAAACAGATCCCAACCCCTTTGTGTCTTAACAGTCTTGCAGAGTTGCTATTGACAAAAACGAATCATTTAATTACCAAGCACAACAGGATTCACACAGTACATAACCAGGCCCATATGTAAACCCATTCCAGCTTGGTAGGCCCTGATGGAACTTGCATTTTTTTTTTTTATCATACAGACTTTAAAAAGCCAGAACACCAAGATACCAATGATTACAGATGAGTATGTGACTTTCCTGGAGGCTATGCTATAAAGTAGATAAATACATCAGTGTTTACATTTTTTTTTAACACATGATTTTATTGGGGTGGAGAAATGAGCCTATTGAAACTCTATGCTCTGATGCAGAATGACTTTCCCCATTTTATCTTATATTTTTAGAGAGTTACCTGGGATTTTGAGAGATTAAGCAATTTATTGCCCATAGGCATGCATCTAGGTATGTTATAGGACCAGGCCTCTATAACACCACTTGCTTTAGAGCCTCCTTTCTCTCTCTCTCTCTCTCTCTTTCTTTCTTTCTCTCTCTCTCTTTGACATATAGATACACATATACACACATACATATATACATGTACACACAAGTATGTGTAAATGTACACATGCACACACAATGTACTTATACACATGTACATGCACATAGATGTGTGTATGTATATATACACATGTACATATGCATATATACACATTTATGCATGCATGTATATACACATGTGTTTATATGTATACATAAACTAGGATTGGAATAGACATATTCTATTTGTGATTTCATTGGCATAGGGAACTTCCAGGTAAGGTAACTCCCTTTACCAAAGAGGGTCAACCGATAGTCTTCACAGATCACTGACATTAATCTACTTGCCCAGGGTCACACTACAAGTATGTGCTGGAGGCAGAACTTAAACCGAGGTTTTCTTGCCTCTGATACTTTCTATCCACTGTTGCACTGACATCATCATCATCATCATCATCATCATCATCATCATCATCATCATCATTATACATATACAGTAGAGATTATGTATACACATGGATGTATACATGTGTATGCACATGCATGTGTATATTATATGATGTGACATGGCATGATAAGATATCATTTTTAATGAAATGATGCTAATAAAATTGTGGAGATAGGGAGGCAAGGATCTGTGTTCAGTGGATATATATGGACAATGGTTAAGGACCAGAATTGAATGGGAGGACGACAGGAGATTGTATTACATTTATAAAATTGCACAGTGATTTTAACAACCCAGTATCCTCCTCAACACAAAAATTGTCAGTTTTCTGGCGTAGAAAATGAGGGACTTCAATTAGATTATTTCTAAACTTACTTTCAGCTCTATTTCTTATGATCAACAATTTTTCATGAATTTTTCTAATTCTTTCATATCTGATTTAATGTGATTTCATAACAACATGATTACCAGGGTAGCCTAGTGTCAATTCAATCCATTAATTATATATTTCCTGTTAAAATGACTGTAAGCAGCACACTATGTGATCTCAAACCACTAAATGCAACAGCAAGCCATCCTACAAATTACTCCTTTCCTATTTTGGGGATTACTGAAAAGGAAATTATTGAATTGATAGAAAATGTGTCTTGAAAAATGGCAAACAAGTATCCTTAGTGATATACATTACAACTAGGAATACAAAGGCCTTGAACCTTAACCATACTGTTTGGAAATGATCTTCTCTTTTCATAGTCAGCTATCTGAATTCACATAATTATGTATATACATACACATATATATGTACATGTACATATTCATATACATATGTATTATATATATCATAATTTAGATCTTTTGTGGAGAGGTTAACTATTCCAGAAACTTAAGGAGTCATCTTATCACTGTGTGAATATAGGAATCCAGTGAAAATAAGAGAAATGAGTTCCAGTGGATAAGGAAAGCACAGAGATTGAGGTATTGCTTTTCAAGATCAAAGACTAAAAGGTTTCATTACATTAGAAGGAATGGTTGCTTGGAATCCCTTATTAAGATATTCTCATTCAGTTGCCAAGAGTTGTACATTGATGGATTGTAGTACAAAGGATTAAAAAAAGAGAGAGGAAGGTACACTATGTGTGTGACTAAACTCATTTCACCCGTTAAGGGAAGAATATTGATTTCATTCATCTCACTTACTGAAGAAAAATTCAAGTTCATTGACATCAACTCCAAAGATGACAGGATTGTAGTTGAGGACAAAAAGGAAAAGAACCAGGAATATGATAAATGTAACTTCATTAAGGCAACTTAAAAACACTATTTTTCTTCATAAGAAGGTAGCAAAGAAGGTCCGGATTCTGGCTCCACCTTTGGTTTATAGTGACCTTTACAGCATTTGTGATCTATGGATTTTAAATGTGTGTGTGTGTGTGTGTGTGTATTCATTCATTCAAGAGCAAACAGATTACAATGCAATAATGTTACAGAATACACATTTTATACTCAACTCCATTAAGGAGTTTCATTTTCAATTTAAATATTTTTCAATTAAAAAAATCAAAGAAAAAGGAAAGGGGACATGATATGTACCTCATTTTTGATTTTCAAATTTTTACCTTACAAAGAATAAACCTAAAATACTGTTACAATTTTTTTCTGTGAAGAATCAGTCAATAAGAATTTATTAAATATCCACTAAGTGCTAGGCATTATGCAAATTTATGATTATCCTATACTTTTCCACTATGGCCAGGGTTCAAAATGTAACGTGCTTATTGTCTTTGCATTCTTGACATTCTGTTTTAGTGCCTAGAATGGTCTAGCAGTCCACTTGCCCACTTACACAAATGCACCAGACATTTCATGTTTGTGTGATTGTGTTGTGTACCCCTTGCCACTGTTGACAGATAGGTTTCATCTGGTGAGGGCAGGAATTAGTACCAACAGGCAATTGGGAGTTTGCCTTCCCTACTTAAAACTTGTGAGGTATTATTCACTCCTGTGATGCTAGGTGATGTATTCTGCTGATTCACATCCAAACCCCTTCTCTAACCTTGCCCCTGGAATTTCTGTACCAGATTTTCCATCCTGTTAGGAAGTCTGGAATTTATCCCATTTAAAGAACAGTCCTATTGCATTGCAAGAATCCTCATGATCAGAAACCTTCCAAGACTTCATTGACCATGTGACATGTAGGGGTACCACATGCTGCTGCATTGTTGCCTTCAAGGTCATTATGAGAATAAGAAACTAGGAGTCAGGAGAGTTGGTGAAGGTTGAAGAAAAAATAGGAAACCTGCCTCACTTACTCCAGAACAGCTGCTGAGTTATTTGAATAATGGAATGCAAAGCCACCAGTATTAACAATTATCAGGGACTTCCCATAACCGACCTAAATTTATCAATGAAGAGATGCTCTATATATAGTTTAAATGTGTTGGATGAATGATGAGTAATGGAAACTTTACCATTACTTCTATTGCCTGTGTGAAGGAAGAAAGGCAAATACCAGAAAAAGAAGAATATTGTTGGCATGTTTGTGAGGATGTGCTAACCAGCTATAGCAGCAGTTCTCAACTTGTGGGTCATGCCCTGTTTGGAGGTCAAATGATACTTTCACAGGGGTCACAGGGATCACCTAAGACCATCAGAAAACACATATTTCCAATGGTCTTAGGAAGAGAGACACCGTGCTCCTCTATACATTTCCAGGTGGGTCTGCCCACATGCAGATATGCCCATATACAAGAATTAAAGGGTCGTGGCATGAGGAAGGTTGAGAACCACTGAGCTATAGCATACCAAGGAAGAACAACAACAATGACAACAGCAAAATAATCATACTCAGTCAATCTAGCCACATTATATATTGAATACTAAAAAAAACTATGTGGACTTCTTAACATACACAAAAAAGTTACCAACTTATGACTATCTCCTGAATCTCCATCTTTGTCTGTCCTTGGAAAAAAGAAACTGTATATATGTGTTCCTATTAGGTGAGTTTAATCCTGACCACCAGATGATCTATAGATGTTAGAGATTGGAGGCAAAAGAGAAAATAGGTGGGTGTGTCGGCTTTCCATATTGGCCCACAAATGACCCCATATCATCTCCCAAAGAAAAAAGACCTTTTTCTTTTATGAATAGTACTGTTTAGTTGGGGATAAAAGTAACTTTACTTAACTGCTGGAATTTTCAAAAGAATTTCCAAAAATTGAATTATTCTTTTAATTTATATTCCTTTTCTATTTACCCATCCATCTAGGTGGCAGAGTGGATAGAGTACTTGATCCAGAATCTGGAAGAAACAAGTTCAAATCTAGACCCCCAACAATTACTAGCTGTGTGATCCTGGGCAAATCATTTACACTCTTATGTTTCCATTTTTCTTAGTTTTAAAAAATGGAGATTGTTGTGAGGATGAAATAATATTTGGAAAGGGCTTTACAAACCATAAAGTGTTCTATAATTACTAGCTATAATCTCAGTTTATTTACCACAATCCATTTTATCTTGCAAATAAATCCAATTCTAACTTCCACCATTACCTTTGAAAGGAAGGAAAATGGAAAGACAGTTTTATTTAGCCAGCAAGTCCCAGGGAGGAAACTACAAGGAAGGGATAAAAATAAATGTAAAACGGTGTACAACAATAGGATATAAAGGGCAGTTGTGTCTACACATTTCTCTCTTTGAGTATTAAAACGTTATGAACTTTCAAGAATAAAGAATTCCCTAAACATGTTCAATGTCAGTTATAGCTACTTAAATTGGAGGATAATTCCACTTAACTTGACACATTGTGCTAACAAATTGATGTTTACCTGGCAATTAAACAGGATTTACATTTAGCTATCTGTGGGTATGTGTATGTATTTAAGCATATATGGATGTGTGTTTGTAGTCACTTTATTTGCCTCCTTGTCAATAAAAACAAGAAGTCTAGGAGGAAGAGCTCTGCATTTGGAGTCAGAGGTCATGGGTTTATATCCTAGCTCTGCCACTTACTAACTGTATCACCTTACAAAAATCACTGTAGCTCTTTGGGTTTCGATTTTTTTTTTATATGTAAAATGAAGGGGTTGTACTACTAGATGATCTCTAATTCTATCTCAGAATCTGTGATAAAATGTGTCTAAAAATATTGTGTGTGTGTTTATCATAGTGGATCTAATTGCTTCTTTATAGTATTTTATTAGTATCTTGATCCATGGTAAATTCTGCATGAAAAATAATAAACACAATGAAAATAGGAACTATTTAAACAAGTGTTAAAAAGAGAGTTCAGTCATAGAATAGTCATAGAAGAATTCTATGTCTCTAAACTTGTGAGCCAAATTCCCTTTGGGACCAGCACGAGCTCTTGGAAAATAAAATTATACAAACTGAAATGGGAAAGATCGATAATCAATGCCTTGAGTGCTTTATTTTGCTTTAGTTCACATCATTTATCAGTTACAATCATTTGTAGGATAGGAAATATAGTCCAGTTTTTGTAGATTTTACCCTGGCTCCATTTTTTTTCTGTTACGTTTTCCTCTTAGAAATACTAATTCCTCTGATAAAGAGATTCCACATGGTAGGAATTTTCCTATGTTTCTAATTGTGCAGTTCATTATTAACTTTTGCTTTTATTGAATTCATTCCCCTCCCCTACCCATTTGTCATGAAATATCACCTGAATCAATGCTCTATCCTTCTAGGTCTTAGTTGCCCCACAGGAACTCTGATTCCTCTACTCCAGAGGCAGGATAAACTATCACTCCAAGTAACAAATTCCTGCAGATTATACCCATTATAAAATATTCATCTTCTTTTGTAGAATCTCTCTTGTCCCATGGATTCTCTGCTATCTTCTCCCCTTTTGTCATTCTTCCGTTTGCCACCTTGACAATTTCTTGTAGTATTTCTTCTTTTTAAGAGACTATGGGAGTTATTATCTTTCATTTCAAGCTTTGATTTGGTTAGGGTACATTACATATTTCTTTCTGTCTTCTTTCTCCTGTACACCCTTTTATATGCCTCCAATTCTGTAATTTAAGGAAGCCAAGTTGCACAGCAGATAGGTCAGCCCTCAAGTCAGGAGAAGCTGAGTTCAAATTTGGCCTCAGAAATTCACTAGTATTGTTACCCTGGGCAAGTCACTTAACCCTGTTTGCTTTGGTTCCTCATCTGTAAATATAAACAGGAGAAGGAAATGGAAAACTACTCCATTTTTTACTTTTTGATATTTTTCTTTTTATTAATTTAATTTTAGTTTTCAACATTCACTTCCACAATATTGAGTTCCAAATTTTATCCCCATCTTTCCCCTCCCTCCAACCCAAGATAGCATTCATTCTGATTACCACTCATTCACTTTCACCTCCCCTTCTTCCCCTCCATTGTAAAAGTTTTTTCTTGCCTCTTTTATGTGAGAAATGACCCCATTCTACCTATCCTTTTCTTCTTCTTCCAGTACATTCCTCTCTCTCACCCCTTAATTTTGTTTTTAGATATCATCCTTTCATATTCAATGCACCCTGTTTTCTCTCTCTGTGTGTGTATGTATACACATACATATATGTGTGTATAAGTATGTGTATGAGTATATGTATGTGTATATGTATATGTATATGTATGTGTATATACTCCCTCCAACTACTCCAATACTGAGAAAGGTCTCATGAGTTACAAATATCTTTCCATGTAGGAATATAAACAGTTTAACTTTAATAGGTTCCTTATGATTTCTCTTTCCTGTTTACCTTTTCATGCTTCTCTTGATTGTTGTATTTGAAAGTCAAATTTTCTATTTAGCTATGATATTTTCATCAAGAATGCTTAAAAGTCTTCTATTTCATTGAATATCCATTTGTTCCCCTGAAGGATTATATTCAGTTTTGCTAGGTAGATGATTCTTGGTTTTAATCCTAACTCTTTTGACCTTTGGAAAATAAAATTCCAAATCCTTTAATCCACTGATGTAGAAGCTGCTACATCTTGTGTTATCCTGATTGTGTTTCTACAGTACTTGATTTGTTTCTTTCTGGCTTCTTGCCATGTTTTCACCTTGTCCTGGGAACTCTGAAATTTGGATATAACATTTTTATAAGTTTTCCCTTTGGGATCTCTTTCAGGACGTGATCAGTGGATGTTTTCAATTTCTACTCCCCCCATCCCCAGTTCTGGAATTTCAGGACAGTTTTCCTTGATAATTTCTTGAAAGATGATGTCTAGGATCTTTTTTTTGGATCATGGCTTTCAGGTAGTATTTAAAATTCTCTCTCTTGAAGAGTCAACCTTACTCTCACTGAACTTGGCTTAGGGAAGAAATGACATAAATTCTAAACTGGGCATCTTGCCACACAGGAGAATAGGGGGAATGGGGATGAGAGGTAGGATGATGGAGGGGAGGGCAGAGTGGGGGGGATGGTTGATGGAAGTGCACATTTCTGTAGAGGGACAGGGATAGGGACAGGGTAGAGAGTGGAACGGGGAGGGGGGTGCTGGATAGGAAGGAGGGACATGTAATCAGTTTCTCATAATGTGCCCCCTGTGGAGAGGTTCTGTGTAATTACACATGTACAGCCTGTATTTGATGGCTTGTTCTTCCAGTGGGGGTGGCTGATGAGGGAGGAAGAGAAAGAATCTAGAATTTAAAGCTCTATAATCAAATGTTAAAAAT
>JAQQSV010021997.1:0-10668 GCA_028646515.1 Pseudochirops corinnae | reverse complement strand
GAAGAGCTGTGTGATTTGGCCAGAAGAGACTCTGGGCAGCCGCTGAGCCCCCCGGCTGTGAAAAACCCAGATGTTGGTGCTTCCCTCTCTGGTAACTGACTAGGTAACTGATGTAATGATCAGACGCTGGAAGCCGTCTGTCTGCTGATCTGTTTTTCTGTTTGTTTGTAACTTCTGTTTGCTTTCTCTGAAGTTCCGGGTGCTGACTTTTTCCCCTGAACTAGGTAAATGATATGTGTTTGACTGATTAAAGTGAGACTGTTAACCCATTTTGAGTTGCTT
The DNA here is from genome assembly GCA_028646515.1 of Pseudochirops corinnae. Classification (NCBI taxonomy): domain Eukaryota; kingdom Metazoa; phylum Chordata; class Mammalia; order Diprotodontia; family Pseudocheiridae; genus Pseudochirops; species Pseudochirops corinnae. The sequence continues at coordinate 10,386 of JAQQSV010021997.1, read as the reverse complement.
TCCTTTAGAAAAGCAGATCTAAGAACCTGTGCTAGTAGCCGCCCTAGGTATGGTAGGGTGCTTGCTGATACAGGGAGAGACAGGACAACAGCCTTTATCATCTTGACCACCATCTGCTCTCATATCCTCATGGAGATATCTCATGACCCCGAAGAGCCTTGGGGATACTAAGACTTTCAGCCCAATGTCCATCTACAGCAGTAGTTCTCAACGTTCCTAATGCTGCAACCCTTTAATACTTGTATGTGGGCATATCTGCATGTGGGCAGACCTGCCTGAAGACAGATAGGGGAGTGGTGTCTCAGTTCCTAAGACCATCAGAAATGTGTTTTCTGATAGTCTTAGGCAACCCCTGTGATCCCTGTGAAAGGGTCGTTTGACCCCCAAAGGGGTCACAGCCCACAGGTTGAGAACCGCTGATCTACAGCCATCATCTGGGGAAGCAACCACAGCCAGGGCAGCCCGGGAACTATTTCTATAGGTGCTCCAGCCACAGCTACTGAAGACCCAGGAAAGAAAATTCTTACCACCAAAGTCAACATTGGAATCCAATATCATCTTATTAGTGGAAATGACATTAAAAAGAAACATCGCCCTCAGCTTTGTGGCTCTAGCCTAGGGACCATGGACCCTTTCCATCAGACAGCTGAAATCTCGCACAGGTATTGTGTTTTCCATTACAATATGAGCTCCTTGAAAGCAGGAACTGTCTTACTTTCCTAGTGCTTTGCACATAGCAAACATTTAATAAATTCTTGTTTCCTTTGTACATTCATTTTTCATTCAAAATATATACGGAATAAATTTAAGGTAATGACAGAAAGAAGATACTTACATGAAGGGAATCTTGGAAAGACTCCTTGTAGAAGGTGAGAATTTTAGCTGGGACTTAAAAAAAGCCGAGAATCTAAGAAGAAAAAGTGAAGAGGGAAGGCATTCCAGGAATGGGGAGCAATCAGTGAAAATGCCTAGAATTCCAAGATTGAGTCTCTTGTGAGAAGAATGACAAGGAGGTCAGGATTGCAAAGTATATTGGGGGTGTGCAAAGATGTAAGAGGACTTAGATAAGGGGACAGGATTTAAAGGACTTTGAACTCCAAAAAGAACATTTTATAGTTGATCTATTGTGGTGGTTGGGGTGGCAAGGATGTGGTCAGATCTGAGCTTTAAGAATATCATTTTCATACTATGGGTAGGATGAACTTGACCGGGGAGAGAACTGAGGCAGTGAGCCTAACCAAAACATTAGGTGTAAGGTGATGAGGGCCTGTCCTGGGGTGGTGTCAGTGTCAGAGAAGAGAATGGGCTATGTATGAGAGAAGTTGTGAAGGTGTGATGGACAAGACTTGGCAAGTTTGATTATGGGGGTGAAAGAGTAAAGAGTTGGAAATGATACCAACATCATTAGTCTAGGTGACCTGGAGGATGGCAGTGCCCTCACCAGTAATAGGAAAGTTAGGAAGAGAGGAGAAGGTTTTGACCAAAACATGAATTCAGCTTTGGACATGTTGAGTTTGAGATGTCTATAGGACATCCACTTTGAAATGTGTAACAACCACTGCAAACATGTGCTAGGCCCTCAACTAAGCTCTTTAAAAATTAATTAACAGGTAATAGACCCAGTGGAATCTTATATGTTTTGTACCTTTTCCCTTTACCTTTGTGGCTATAAAGATGAGATATCATTGAATGTATTTCACAAAAGCACATAAACCTATTCCTTTATCATACCTTCTAGCATGTCCTTGTTTTGTAGAAATTACAAAATAGGCATATGGGTTAGCAGTTATTAAGATTTTCTTGATTGCTTTACTTAGAAAGTAAAATCTCTTGGTATCTTCCTGTCTTTAATTGCCCAGAAAATTTGGTCCTTGATGTTCTTAAAATTTCTCACCTCTGAAACAGACATTTTCTCTGTCTACTTGATCTGATCTAGCTGCTCTTCCTATCTGTTTTCCTTAGCATTATTTTTAGTTCCCCATGTGATAGAACATTGTTGTCATTTGGTCATTTTTCAGTCATGCCCAACTCTTTGTGACCCCATTTGGGTTTTCCTTGGCAAAGATACTAGAATGGTTTGCCATTTCCTTCTCCAGCTCATTTTCCAGGTGAGGAAACTGAGGCACCCAGTCAGCCAAGTTTGAAACTTTGAGTCATCCTTAACTACTTACTCTCTTTACCCTTCATGTACAATGAGTTGCCAACTCTAACATATATCATCAAGGATCTGACTCCAACCTACTATATGAGGCTTATTATATACACCTCAAGGACTCTATGGTCCAGCCAAATTGTCCAGTTTGCTGTTTCTTGAACATGATACCTTTTTTTTCATTTCAATGCCTTTGCATTGCCTACCTGTCTCCCATTCTTGCAATGTTCTTCCTCCTTACCTCTGCCTCATAGAAACCATATCTTATTTGAAAATTAAGCTCAAATGCCTGAAACATATTAAATGTTTAATAAATGTTTTATCTATCTTAATGGTCAGCCTACAGATATGATTAGCCTCTTTGAATTAAGAATTCTTTTCCCTTTGAATTTATCACAAAGAAAGACAAGTTATATGGTAGATAGAAATTTGGCCTCAAAGCAAGGACATGATATTCCTCTGATACATCCTAGTTGTATGAGCCTACATATATTTCTCAATCTCTTACAGCCTAATTTCTTAGGCAGGTCTCAAAGACTGTATATTTCAGGAAATGGAGCAGCCTGCATTGATGGAGAATTTCCTCACCAGGGATCCCAATCATAGCGCCATGCTGTGTCCCTATCCCTTTATTGTTAAGAAATTATTAAATATCTACCATATACAAAGCACTGTACTAAGTGATGAGTATCTGAATAATAAGAAAGAGAGCTGGAGGGGGCTAAGTGGTACAGTGAATAGAGCACCAGCCCTCCAGTCACGAGGACCTGAGTTCAAATTTGGCCTCAGATACTTACCACAAAAAACTAGCCGTGTGACCTTGGGCAAGTCACTTAACCCCAATTGCCCTACTTTCTTCCCTCCAAAAAAGCAAAAAAAAAAGAAAAATAAAGAAAGACAGTCCCTGCATTCAGGAAGCTTATAATATAATGGAGGAAGACATCACACAAAAGAATGCTGAAAAGTAGGGAGGAAGAAGCTACTCAGTGCAGGAGCATGGTAGAGTCCAAGCCCCAACAAGTGTAGCTGGCCAGAAATGAAGAGCTGCTTGGTCTGTGATCTTTTCTTTAAATAGAAAAGCTTTGGGAAGCATCCTTTGTCCTGCCCTTCAGTCACAGGGGCAGAGGGTGCTGATGGTACCAAAGAGATGTGAGTGGCAAAGCTGATGCAATATGGTAGGATGGTGACTTTAGTGGAGGAGAGGTTTCCTGGTGATGGTGAAATGCAAGTCCAAGGAGTGCACGGGAAGCATTGCTGAAGTCTAATTCCCTTCCTCCTCATTCCTAGCTTTCCCACTGTCCCCTCCTGTGCTGCTGCCTTGAGAGATCCTACTGACTCAGAGACCTGATGCTGGGTTTCTTCTTTTTCTTTTTTCTTCTTTTACCTCATCATAAGCCTCCTTCCTTAGGCGGTTAGGTGGCTCAGTAGGCAGCTCTGGATTTGGAGCCAGATGGACCTGAGTCTAAATCCTCCCTCCAACACTTACTAGTACGTGACTTACACTGTATTCGCTGCCGTTTCCTCATCTATACATTCAGGAAAATAATAGAGACTTCTGCCTAGGCTTGTGGAGATCGAATACGATAACACACTTAAAGAATCTGACAAGCTTCGAACGTGACAAAATGTTAACTGTTCTGTCTTGAATCTTCAGCTCCTTTATTTAAACTATCTGTGTGTGTGTGAGTGTGTGTGTGTGAGTGTGTGTGTGAGTGTGTGTATGTGTGTGAGTGAGTGTGTGAGTGTGTGTGTGTGTATGTGTGTGTGAGCTGTGTGCGTGTGTGAGTGTGTGTGTGTGTGGTGTGTTTGAGTGTGTGTGTGAGTTGTGTGTGTGAGTGTGTGTGTGTTGTGTGTGTGAGTATGTGTGTGAGTATGTGTGTGTGAGTTGTGTGTGTGTGAGTGTGTGAGTTTGTGTGTGTGTGGTGTGTTTGAGTGTGTGTGTGAGTTCTGTGTGTGTGAGTGTGTGTGTGTGAATTGTGTGTGTGAGTGGTTGTGAGTATGTGTGTGTGTGTGGTTGTGAGTGAGTGTGTGTGAGTATGTGTGTGAGTTGTGTGTGTGTGAATTGTGTGTGTGAGTTGTGTGTGTGTGAGTTGTGTGTGTGTGTGAGGTGTGTATGTGTAAGGTGTGTATGTGTGTGAGTGTGTGTAAGTGAGTGTGTGTATGAGTGAGTGTGTGTGTGTGACTGTGTGTGTGAGTTGTGTGTGTGTGTGACTGTGTGAGTGTGTGTGTGTGGTGTGTGTGTGAGTTGTGTGTGTGAGTGTGTGTGTGTGTGAGAGTGTGTGTGTGATGTGTATGTGGTGTGAGTGTGTGTTTGTGTGTGTGTGTGGTGTGTTTGAGTGTGTGTGTGTGTGTGTGTGTTTGAGTGTGTGTGTGTGTGTGGTTGTGCCTTCCGGGTGGGAGTGGAGGTAGGGGATAGATCTAACTGGAGAGCAAGACTCCCAACAAATTTGGGATGAGAATGGAAGCTTCTTGAGAGGAGGGACTCTCGTTTCCTGTCTTTGAGCACCAGGGCCTGGAGCAGGGCCAGCTTATGTCGTGTTTAATAAATGTCTGCTAGTTGCTTGACTGGTTGAACAGTGGCTCCGATATTCACTACACAGTTCCTATCAGATTCTTATGTGCCTGTTAATGCCGGGAATTTTTTCCATTCCCCAGCTCTGACATCATTAAGTATAATATAGTTAGGGGAGGGGGAAGAGGGAAAAAAGAGAGGGAGAAGAGAAGGGAAGGGAAGGGAAGGGGAGGGAGATAGGAAAAGAGAGGGAAAGGGAGGAGAGAGAGGATAAAGAGAAAAGGAGAAGAATAGAGTACAGAAAAGAAGAAGAAGGTTCAAGAAATAAGGGGACCAGGTAATTCAGGGGCATGAGAAAAGGGGAAACACTTTTAAAATAGAAGATAAAGTGATTTATCCACACAGGAGTTCTAACATAACTCGCTTTATCTTACTTGTCATGGAAAATCCTTTGCGGGTTGTAGTGAGAGCAGGCTCCAGCAGGATTGCTAATTGCACCAAGTAGACTAAACTATTCCAAGCTGTCTACCCTCATCTGTGAGCATTTCATAAAGGTATTCATTTGTATTTTGAGGAAAAAAAAGGTGAGGCTATGGCTTCCTCCAAAGTCTGAAATAATCTTCATAATTTCCCTACAACAGCTCCTGCGTCTATTTTTTAAAGGAAAGTAGAGAGTATTTCCGACCGAGGAATCTCGCTTTCAAATTTCACTCTGCTTTAGCTTAGTGGTAATAAAACATTGCATTTTCTAGGGCTTCGTATTTCCATCATGTATCCTTCTGTATATGACATTATTTCCTTTGATGCTCACTACAACCCTGTTAGGTAGGTAGGGCAGGGTAAGATTGCCCCCGATTTATGAATGTGGAAACTGAAACTCAGAAGAAAGCAGGGGACTTGTCCAACATCACATAACTAATAAACAGCAATAATAGTATTTCAATCTAGGTTCTTTGATTCTCAGACCAATTTTCAGTCATAGCATGCTAATTCGGCCACTGGGGAGAGCAACACACAGCACGAGTGAGGGGAACAGGAGGAAATGTGTCCTCAAATAAACTGTCACTCATGATGTAAAAAGAGTTTAAGAAGCAATTCAGACCAACTTAGTTGAACACCCGGAGGAATCTGGTTACTATTAATGGCTAATACTGGAAAAAACTGCGGGTAATTAACATTGGCAAACACTAAGTTTTGGTGCCTCGGGACAAGGCCTCGATGACCCCACCCTAGTTACACTTCTGCCAATGAGCTTTTCAGTACACTGTGTTATAGGCTGTCACTTGGTCTTCAAGGAAGCTCACAAGGCCTAGCTTTTAAAATTGATTATTTTTCTATTTTCTATGTGTCCTATTGTTGGAGGTCAGAGAAAATGTGCTATGGATATGGGGTGTGTGTGTGTGTGTGTGTGTGTGTGTGTGTGTGTGTGTGTAGTAGGGGGTGTTATCTTAAATTCTATATAAATTTGAAAACAACTTTTGCAGTTGAAGGACCATCTAGTGTTTACTATTTGTGTGATCATGGGTAAATGAATTAAATTCCCTGAGTCTATGTTCTTTTTCTGTTACATGAGAGCATTGGCTTAGATGGTCACTAAATTCCCTTCCAGCGATAGTTATTGTGATTATATCTGAATCGTCTTCACCCTGCATTGAAATATTGAATCCAAAAGGGATGGAAGAGTTTGTAGATGAAGAAATAAAATGAACTGTATTTGACAGGTAGTGTACGGGAAATGAAAGCCCATCTAAAAACAATGAAGTCATTTCAGATGTAACTTATTGCAAGTTTAATATTTTATGGTCATATTTTCACTTTTATTTCATAAATGATTTAAAGATGTACAACTATGCAAAAAATGAATATATTTTATACATTTAAAAATACGTTAACTATCACTAATTAAATTTATTTAATCAAGCTTAACAATGCTACATGCTGTTAGTCATTAGGAAGTAAGTACTAGATATCTCAAAGTTTCTAGATGTAACACCAGAGGATTTAGAAAAATGGTATCTAAGGGCATAACCACTTGTAATTTATTTTAATTTGTATAAAATACATTATTCATCTTATTGCTTATCTTTTGCCCTGCAAACAAAAGACATATTATTATGATTACCATTTTCACTTTAGTACAGCCAAGTACACACAAAGGAAAGTGGTTTGTGTTAAATTGCAAAATATTAATGTTTGCAAGTGGTTCAGCTTCAGTAGCTCAAACACATATTATGGAGCAACATTAAGCGGAGGCTTCATTATTTCAAATTATATACAGGGGCACTTAATCACTTTGCCCTCTCCCAGGACCTACTGCTTTCAGTGTCATGCATTTTTTTCTCCCCCCAAAGAAAGGAATAGTAGTCAACCCTTTAATGCCCCAAACCATAAGATACAGACTATATTTTGATGGTTGTGTTTTGCTTCTCTTTGTGGTGTAATGGATGGAATCTTGGGAATTAAAGTCAGATAAAACCTGGCTTCCAATCCTGCCTCTGTCCTTTATTACTTGTGTGACTGTGAGTATTTTGTAAGGTCTTTTCTCCCCCGTTCATAGTGTGTGGGATAAGTGAAAACTTCTCAATGTGGGGTGGTTAACTTTCCCTTCCTCCTTCTCAAATTGCTTCTGTCAATCCCTTTTATCTTCCTTTGTCTGTTTTCCTGCCTTGGTGGGACCCTCTCCCCCTCTTTCCTTGCTGCCCCAGTTGGGGAATAATTTGGTGAAGTCTGCCTCTCCACCATTGAGAGAGGAAACCGTCGGGGAGGGGTCTTGACTAAGTTAGGTTATAAATTCCAGCACTATCTTATGTAACTTGCCTCTTCTCCATGATGAGTCATGGGGAAGACCGCCCTCTTCTCCCAGGGAAGAGAATGAAGTCCTGTTCTTATCCTAAGAGATCTCTGTGTTGATTTCTTTCCATTATATTAAGGATGAAGGGTGTTTTTCATCCCAAACAATATTGTATACAGTGGAGTCAAAGGCAGACAATACCAGTACTTCCCAAATAATTTCAGTATCATTGAATGACCCTGCTTCATCCAGTGCCTCACTTTTTTCTTCTGTGCTAACATGAATAAGAGACCATTGATAGCTAGGGAAGATCATTTTGGCAGTGGGGCTGTGGTTAATGTTATATAACATCTCTGAGTCTCATTTAAAAAATCTGTCAGATGGGGATAATAACTACCTGTAGGCTTTACCTTTGAGGGTTTTTGGAAGAAGAATGAATAAATGGGAAAAGTATTTATTAAGTGCCAACTGTGCCAGCCCCTAGCTGGCATAGTGGGTAGAGTGCCAGGCCTGAAGTCAGGAAGACTCATCTTATGCATCCAAATTTGGCCTCAAACACTTGATAACTGTGTGACCCTGGGCAAGTCACTTAATCCTGTTTCCCTCAGTATCCTCATCTATAAAATGAACTGGAGAAGGAAATGACAAATGACTCCAGTATCTTTGCCAAGAAAACGCCAACTGAGGTCACAAAGAATCATACATGACTAAAATGACTGAACCAAGAAAACAAAGACAAAAGCAAACAAACAAAAAACTGTGCTCAGCACTTCACTCTGTGCTGGGATACAAATACAAAAAAATGAAGACAGTCTCTGCCCTCCAAAGAAGGACATACACAGGCCTGTGGTGGTGGTGAAGAGGAGAGAGGGATACTTTGGTATGCGAAGTTACATAGATGCTGATTGATGTGATTTCGAATGAACGAATGCATTTGGGAGTAGAGGGATACATCCTTTCTAGGAATAATGACAGAGTTCATTTGATTATAGTTCTAGAAATGGAAATTGGGAAGACTGGAGGGCATGTGTGAGGTGGCAAGGTGGCCACAGAAAAGATGAGCAGGTAGTAAAATGATATAGAGTAAGGTAAAGCATGACTGGAACAGTTCTAGAGACAGTATATGATGTGAAGCAAGTGTGGAACTTCAGGAGGTGAAAAAGTAAAGTTTTCTAGAGTGGTTTCTGGTCTTGGTGGTCAAGAAACTGGAAAGAAGATGGCCAGAGAGTGAACTAAACTCCTAGATATGGTGGGCAATACAAAATTATCACCAACCAGGATGGCAGGGATCGAGGGAAAGAGTTCTGGATATAAAGGGATTGAGTTTTCTAGGGAGTAATTTCTGGTCTAGGCAGCAAGGTGGCTGATGGGAAACTAGACCGAGTAGAGTGAAGGATAAAATGAGGTGATGTAAATAAAGCACTTTGCAAACCTCAAAGCACTGAATAATTATTAGTTATTATTCATAGCAAATAATTTCTTGTCTAAGTTAACCTAGACCCCAGTTTTGTAATAAATCACATCTGATTCAGCAAGACAAAATTCTGTTGATAAAATTGGCTTCTGAGTATACTGAGCAAAAAAGAAAATAAATTGGGATGGGTGGGAGTGGTAAACAGTGGTCTTCAAGTATTAGGATCATTTTTTGCCTGTTAAATAATTCCTTCAAACACCTGTATGGTAGTAGTTATGCTATAATTTTTCCAGACTGAGAAAATGCATGGTGCCTAAAAGCTATTATAAATTTGGTAAAGTTTTTAAATGAATTTTGTATGTTGGCAAATATGACAAACTTTCGGAAAAAGTTGCCTTCGTGTTTAATTCGTTCTATAGAACATAATTTTTTCCCAATAAAAACAAGATGACAATGGTTGGTGCTAATATGAATCAATGGACCCTTCTAAATAAAACAATTTGAGGGCCTGTGGTAATACATCAAGTTACTGAATCCTGTTTTAAATCTTTCTGACAATTGTGTGCTTGTATTTTGTGTTTAGCATTTCTTTTGAATGTAGGGAATAAGTAATTATCCCATGCTTAATTCACATTTTACGTTGAATACCTTTCTACTCACCACCTTTGAGGAAACCTAAGAAATGAGCCAAGACTTTGCAAGCTTTAAGTAAGTCATCCCTGACTTTCCATAGTAGGTTGTTAACAAATCAAAGAATGTGAGAAAAAGACACCTAACTCCTTTCTTTGAAGGCTAGGTTCCCTAGAACTGAACTGAGTCCAAATTCACACCCTAAACAATAGAATTTTCTCTCCCTTCTCATACAGTTCAGTACATTAAATCAGTACACTGGAAATTCAGGGGTTATTGATTTTAAGGTCATATCTTTGCACAGATCTAAGTTGGACTCTACAGGAAGTTTTAGAAAGATACTCAATGTGCAAAATGAAAAAAAAAAGAATGGGATAGATATTTGTTTCTTACGTGATAAAGGAGGGCTAAACACAAAAAATTCATTAAGTATTCATTGACTGAATGACAACTTATAACAAGAATTATATTCTCTTGAGAGGCTAATATTTAACCTTATCTAAACAGAAGACATTTTATTGGACTGCTGAGTGGACACTATATTTCACCTGAGCTCTGTACTTTCCTCCTCTTGATAGGTAACTTCTGGCAAATTGGGGTCATCTTTTTGGTGGTAGTTATATGAAAGAATGACTAATGGATGAATGAACAAGAATTTATTAAGCACCTCTTCTGTTCCAAATGCTGTGCTAAGTTACAAATAGAAAAAGGAAGGTAGTCCTTGCTTTTTTTTTAAATTAAATTTTTTATTTTATTTTAGTTTACATCATTCATTTCCACAAAATTTTGAGTTACAAATTTTCTCCCCATCTTTCCCCTACCCACCGCCCCAAAACAGCCATCCCAGTGTATCCCCTCTCCCCCGATCTATTCTCTCCTATGTCTTC
>JAQQSV010021996.1:0-10669 GCA_028646515.1 Pseudochirops corinnae | reverse complement strand
ATGTGTGATGACCAACCTTGACAAACTGGACTCTTCTCAGCAACACACAGCTATAAGACAACTCTACAAGTCTCAGGATGGAAGGAGATGTCTCCATTCAGAGAAAGAGACTGAGGAATTTACATGCTATTGTTCTTTTTCATGTTTGGTTTTCTTTCTTTTTTCCCATTGTTCGCTCCAATGTTTACAACCCTTCTATACAACCAGACTATTGTACAATGTGAAAGTATTTGCAGATCCTGTACATGATTGCATGCCACCATGGTGGAGGGGAGAAAATCTGAAACTCAAGGGATTGTGGAACTGAATCTTGTAAACTAAAAAGAAACAAATCAATAAAAACAAACAAACAAACAAAAGAACTAGGTTCAAATTCCATCTGAGACACTTACTAGCTGTACCATATATTACACCATGTAAATGTCCAAAGAGCACTTTCAAAGGTAAGATTTAAGCTCTTAGTAAAGGAAATTAAAATCATAATAACCATCTTCCTAGTATTTACAGATTCTGAAACTAGAATAGGCTGTGGGGAAGTGAAAATGTTTCCTCTTCTTTTAGGGCTTCATACATAGCCTGCTTGACCCATTTGAAGGAAGTTGATATTGGAAATTTCTTTCAGATATAGATAAAATTTGGTGGTTCTTGATGTCCTTTCCATTCCTAAATGTCGCTGATTCTGTAAGTCACCTGATCTGCTGTTTTCAGAAACCCAGATGAGACTGTCCTTTATGTCCTATTCTTGATCAAAACTGTGTTGTTTTTTTAAGTCACTGAATATTTGTCAACCTCCTATTAATATATGCTGGGGTTTTCCCCTGGGAATTTAGGTTATGTTCATTTGCCTATAATTTAAAGATTTCACCCACAGCCCTTCATAAATTGGAAGAAAAAAATTTTGCCCTTTCCTCACCCTGTGGTTTCTTCCCATTTCTACACAATTTTTTAAAGGTCATTTTCAGAAGAAGTTCAGAAATTGCTTATTTCTCCTTTCAGTTCCTTGGGATGTAGTTTGAGTAAACTTTATGACTTGATCTTCTTAAGGCAGGCCCTGAATCACCTTGGAGCATGGCTTCTCACCTTCACCAGATCTTTTTTTCACCTTCCTGTTAGACTATTCTTATCTCATTCGTTTGTTCTTACAACTCTAATCAAAGACCTCGAACATTGCTTCTTGAAAGGGTGAGTTGATATACTATCCAATTGATCTAATCATCATATTTGTCATTTCTAAGATCATAAATCCCTTCCTTGGCAACTTCCACCAATTGTTTGGTGCATTCTTTATTACAACATAAACTGTTTGAAAGCAGAGCCTGTCTCGATTTAGTATTTTTATTCCTAGTGTTTTTCATAATGTTTATCATATACTAAATATTGAGGACAATCAGGTGTTCTCTCTTATCTTCTAATTTAAATTTAGGTTAAATTAAAACCTTGTAGTAAAGCATATAGAATGTCAGGCCTGAGTCTGAAAGACCTGAATTCAAAACTGACCTTCAGACACTTACCAGCTATGTGATAATGGACAAATCACTTAACCTCAGTTTCCTCATCTGGTGGCACCTACCTCTAAGGGCTGTTGTAAGGATCAAATAATTATGTGTGTGATACATAGTATTATATGAGTGTTAATTGTTTTTGTCATTATCATTAAAATTTCCTAATAGACCTCGTTGCTCTTTCCCATAGAAACAAAACCTATCTCTTGGTATAGGTTTGTGGTTTTTTTTTGTACTTTACGCTGATGTTTTCTTGTTGTTGTGTTTAATCATTGAATTTTGTGTATCATGTAAATTTCCAAAGCATCTCTCTAATGGTCCCCCTTTTCCCTCTCACAGCTGCCTAATTCAGACCATCAACACCAGTGCTTAATTGGGTTCCCTATCTTAATAAATTTCATCTAAACACAGCTAATATATTGATTTTCCTCAAATACAGAATTAATCATTCCCCTCCCCCCCCACACACAATATCCACATATCAATCCATTCCAGAGGTTCCATATTAGCTCTAGGATAATGTATATAACCAGATTGTTAGGGTAATATATTATGTGTTGAACTTGGAGATAGACAGACCTAATTCCTGCCACCTACCTTTGGAATTTTCTCAATCTCTCTTCCCCTCCCCATGTAATAGTATTTTTTCCAATTACATATAAATATATTTTTCAACATTCAGTTTTATAATATTTTGAGTTCTGTTTTTTTTTTCCTTCCTTCCCTTCCTCTCTTTCTGCCTCCCACAGACTGCAAGCAATCTGATATAGGCTATCATATGGAATTATATTAAACATATTTCCACATAAGTAATGTTGTGAAAGTAGAATCAGAACAAAAGAGGAAAAACATGAGAAAGAAACAAGAACAACAAAAAAAAGAGAACAGTATGCTTTAATCTGCATTCAGGCTCCCTAGTTCTTTCTCTGGATTTCATAGCATTTTTCATCATAAGTCTTTTGAAATTGTCCTAGATCATTATATTGCTGAGAAAAGCTAAGTCTACCAAAGTTGATTATCACACAATGTTGCTGTTACTCCGTACAATGTTCTCCTGTTTCTGCTCACTTCACTGTAAGTCTTTCCAGGTTTTTCTGAAATCCACCTGGTCATCATTTTTTACAGGATGATTTTATTCCATTACATTCATGTACCAGAACTTATTTAGTCATTCCCCAATCAATGAGCATTCCTTCAATTTCCAATTCTTGGTCATCACTAAAAGAATGGCCATAAATATTTGTGTACATGTGGGTCTGTTTCTTCTTTTATGATCTCTTTGGTATACAGACCTAGGAGTGGTTTTGCTGGATCAAAGGGCATGGACAGTTTTATAGCACTTTGGGCATAAATTCCTCTCCAGAATGGTTGGATCATCTCACAACTACACCAACAATGCATCAATGTTCCAATACTTCCACATCTTCTCCAACATTTTTCATTTTCCTTTTCTGTCATATTAGTCAAATGGATAGTTGTGAAGTAGTACCTGAGAATTGTTGTAATTTGCTTTTCTCTAATCAATAGTGATTTAGAGCATTTTTCATATGACTATGGATGGCTTTGATTTCTTCATCTGAAATATACTTTTTCATGCACTTTGGCCATTTATGAATTGGGAAATGACTTGCATTCTAATAAATCTGACTCATTTCTCTACATAGTTTAGAAATGAGTCCTTTTTCAGGAACACTGAGAGTAAAATTTTTCTCAGCTTTCAGTTTTTCTTATAATCTTGGTTGCATTGGATTTGTTCATGCAACACTTAAATTTAATGTAATCAAAATTAACCACTTCACGTGTCATAATGTTCTCTATCTCTTGTTTGGTAATAAATTCTTCCCTTCTCTATTGATCTGACAGATAAACTATTATTTGCTTTCCTGATTTGCTTATTGTATCATAACTTTTTTTCTCAATCATATGGCCATTTTGATGTTATCTTGGTATATGGTGGAATCTATGTCTAATTTCTATCATACTGTTTTCAGTTTTTCCAGCAGGTTTTATCAAATGTTTAGTTCTTATCCCCAAAGCTGGAGTCTTTGGGTTTGTCAAATAGAAGATTACTATAGTCATTTACTACTATGTCTTGTGTACTTAACTTATTTCACTGATCCAAGGTTCTATTTCTTAATAGTCCTAAATAGCTTTGATCACTGTTGCTTTATATACCAGTTTAAGGTCTGGTATGGTCAGGCAACATTCTTTTGACTTTTTTTCATTAATTCCCATGATATTTTTGAAACTTTGATCTTCCAGAAGAATTTTGTGGTTGTTATTTCTAGTTCTAATAAGTATTTTTGGTAGGTTGATTGGTATTAAACTAAGTGAATTAATTTAGGTAGAATTTTCATTTAACTTCATTACCTTGGCCTACCCATGAGCAACTGATACTTTTCCAGTTATTTAGGTCTGACTTTATTTGTGTGAAATTTTTTTTTTCTTTTTTTCCTAATCGTGTTCATATAGTGCCTGGGTTTGTCTTGGCAGAGAGACTCCTAATAATTTTATATTGTCTATAATTATTTTAAATGGAATTTCTCTTTCTATTTCTTGCTGATGGACTCAGTATTATACAGAAATGCTGATGGTTTTTATGGATTTGTTTTTATGCACTGCAACTATGCTAAAGTTATTAATTATGTCATATATGTTTAGTTGGTTCACTAGGAATCTCTAAGTTTATCATCATATCATCTGCAAAGAGTGAGAGCTTTGTTTCTACATTTCCTATTCTAATTCCTTTAATTTCTTTTTCTCAAAATTTTTCTTAGGGAGCTCATTGATGGCTTGTTTAATTTATTTTTTTTCTAAATCACCTTAATTTATCTTATTTCCTCTTCTGTTTATCAGAGCAATTAATATTTTTGTAAACATTCATCCACCTCTCTTTTTTAAATTTAAAAATCATTTTTGATGAGGGTGGCTAGGTGGCGCAGTGAATAGAGCACCAGCCCTGGAGTCAGGAGGATCTGAGGTCAAATCCAGCCTCAGACACGTAACACAAAAACTAGCCGTGTGACCTTGGGCAAGTCACTTACCCCCAAATGCCCTACCTTCTCCCTTTCATAAATAAAAAAATAAAAATAAAAAAAATAAAATCCTTTTTGAGCTCTCGAAAGAAGACTTTTGGGGCTTGAGATCAATCCATATTTCCCTTGGAGGTTTTAGATGTAGGTATATTGACAATGTTGTGAGATAGTCCTTTCCTGAAGTCCTTCTGAGCTAACTTAAGCTGGAAAATTGTTTCAATGCATCATTTTGTAGGTTCTGTTGCTCCAGAATCTCGTTAGAGGCTAATTTAATGTTGTTTCTGAAGAAACTGGGGAGAGCTCAGGCAATTTCCTGCTTTCTTTCCACCATCTTCAATATCTATTTCCTCATCAAAAAATGGCAAAGGGGATAACAGTAGTACTTATCTGAGAGGTTATTATTAGGCTCAAGTGACATAATGACTATAAAGCACTTTGTACGTCTTGAAGCCCTGTGTAAATGTCAGGAATTGCTAGTAATTACATTAGTGTTATTATAAAATTATCTGTTTAGCATTTAAAATTCTTTCTAATTTGTTCCAATTTTTTATTCTAAACTTATTATAGTTTTCATATACTTCAAATACAGTAATCATAATTATATAATTTTGTATTTTTAAAATTTAAACAAATACAACATTAGAAAAGAAAACAAACAAAAACATTTTAATGTACACAGCAGGCCATAAGAGAGGATTCAATATAAAACAATATATTTCCATTTCAAGAAAACCTACACAATAAATACAACATTTTTAAACAAAGCTGTACAGCTTTTCTTTGCTTCCTTCTTGGTTTTCTTTTGTTCTCTCCTGAGCACTTTTTACTTTAATTCCCCATGCCCTACATAAAGAAGGGTATAATTATAGACATTATATACATCATATACAATACACACATGTATGTATATGTGCATATACATATACATACATGAAGCCACATATACCTATATGATATACATAGAGATCTAGGAACATATACACATATACTCAGACATATATATGTAGGATTGTATGTTGCTTATTTGTACTGGTATCTGCCTGTCTGAAGACAGATAACTTCTTTCTTCAGAGGTCATTCTTTCCACATTTTTCAATATCAACCAGCTTATTATTATTTGGGAAGTTTGAAAGAAAAGCTTTGGCCGAGCTGAGTGGGATGGGATGATTCTCCAAAAGTAAAACCATATAGTCAGAAGCAAAAAGGAGGAATTATCTCATAAAATAAGCAATAAAAGAAAAAAAATTATACAAAAGAAGCTGATGGGGGGAGAGTGGATAGTACTGGAGCCTCATTCTCATTGAGAATTAATTAAAGAGGGAAATATAGACATATAACCCAGTCAGCCCTCCAGGAATACACGCTAAAACATGGTGACAATAACTGAATGCCTCAAACTTATTACTCAGTTAGAGGAATGTCTACCCAAGCAGGTGATGACTTCCTCTGGGAAAATGAATAAGTGAGATGATTTTTTTTTTCCCTCCAAGGGCCATGAACATAGCAAAGCATGTACTATGGAACTCTTAGAGCTTGATCATATAACAGAGATGAAAAGGTCACCCACTGAATCTCAGGCAATCACTAGTCATCCTGACTTTCGTCTTGCCACTGGATATTCATTACTCTGGAAGAGAGTGAGGCTGATGATTTTGTGCAGCTGTGTCTCACTTAAAGCCAATTCACATGAATCACCCCCTTGTGTTACTGTCCATCTTCAAAACAAAGAAGAAACTATATTTATCCAGAAAGTGCTATTACTTCTTCAATTTAAGAACGAGAAAATTGAGGGAGATAAAGGTTAGTAATTCCCCCCCCCCCTCAAATATCTAGCATGTGTCTCAAGCAGGATTTGAATACATGTATTCCTAGCTCCAAGTTCCACCCATTATATACTTTGGTACCTTGCTACATTTCTACCTGCTCTTTGATGCATCATTCCATCTTTTGCCTCTGTATCTTTAAATACCTGTACCTCATACCTAAAATATCATTCTTCCTCACTTCCCTCTATAAGAATCCATTACTTCCTTTAAGACTCAAATGAATTCTCATCTCTTTGCAAGAGGTGTCTTGAAGCCCCACCCACACCCCTGGATAGTTGTCCTTCTCCTCTCACCCACCCAGTAAATTACCTGTATATATTTATATAGTTACATGCTGTCTTCCCCATTGGAAGGTGAGATCATTGATACCGTCCCCTGCTTTTACCTTTCCTCATATCCCTAGGGCCTCATTAGAATAATGACCTCTCAAAACAAGTATTTAATAAATGTTTGTTGACTGAATTATTATTTGGCCCAAATTGTACTTAGATCCTGATTGAAAGTTAACTAACTTTGTGCCAACAGGAAAATGATTTAAACTCTCATTCTTAGTTTGTTCATCTTTCAAAAATGGCAATAATAATAGTTTTAGTCCTTTCTTCACAGGCTTGTTTTGAGGAACAACTGAATGACCCTATATACAGTGTTTTGCAAAACTGAAAGTACTATAGAAACATCCTTCTTCTTCATTATCATCATCATCATCACAATCACAACTACGTTGTTATTATTATGGTTATATCATAAGAGTATAGAAGAAAATTAAGTGTAATATGATTGGAATGGTAGAAATGGGACTAAATTGAAAAGAGTTTAAGTGTTAAAAGTTTAATTTTATAAAACGAATACTAATTCTACTACTACTAACATGATGTTCTCATATGATATATTCATATGAGTATCTACAAATATATCTCGAACCTATCTATAAAATAGTGTATAAATGCCAATTCATACTTTTATTGGACCTTCTACATCCTATTCTGGGGCTAATAAGAAAAATAATAATGATGATACTACTTTATTTTTTATAGAATTATACATTTTGTATAATTCTTTACTTATAGCAATAGATTTTTTTAATTTTATTTTTAATTTATGGGATAAAACAAACATTTTTATAATATAGCATAATAAAAAAACAGTTTGCAGAATAATTTTCTTTGAAGTTTCTAGACAGATACTGCTAGCTTAATGGCACAATAGATATAGTATTGGACTCAGAGTCAGGAAAATCTGAGTTCAAATATGACCTCAGACACTTACTAACTGTTTAATCCTGGGCAAGTCACTTAATTTCTTTCTACTTAATTTTTTTCCCCCCTTTTTAAAAAAATAATGGCACCTCCATGCCCCTGGGTCTTACTGTATTTTTCTCTTATCTTTGTATGTAGCCTGAACATACCCTTATATTCGTACTTGGTTTCCCCTGTTAGAAGTTGAGCCCTTTGATGACATGACCAGATTGCACCTTTCTTTATATCCCCAGAGCCTCATTAAAAGAATGACTTCTCAAGGAAAGTGCTAAATAAATGCTTGTTGATTGATAGAATTATTTTATTTGATGCAACCCACACTCAAATCTAACTAGCTGTGTGTCAAAAGGAAAGTGATTTAAACTCTCTCTTATTGTGAGGATCTAGTGAAATGTATGTAAGGCTCTTTAGAAACCTTAAAGAGTAGTATAGGTGCTTACTATATAGTCAGAGGAGGCAGAATAATAATGGGCTTAGTACTGATAACTAAGTAATATATGTTGGATTTAGAGTCAATAAGACCTGTGTTTAAATTCTGAATCAAATACTTCTGAGTTGGGTGACCTTGGACAATTTGCTCAGTTTCTTCAGAGAAATCAAGGTTTAGACTAGATGATCATATTGGTCCCTTCCAAATAAAACCTATAATCTTAGTGTTAGAATCTTTTCTATATTGGGGCATGTATTCAGTCTCTTTTCTGCCCAGCCTTTCCCTTTATCTTAATTCCAGAAATCCCACCAATAACATTGGAAGCACTGAAAAGAGGCTCTTCTAGCAATGAATGGGGAATTTCTTTGGTAAATTGATCATCATATAGGCAGTTATTTTTAAGTCATTGTTTTGTGCTGCCAACCCTCTAACTGAAGAGCCTGAGAAGGTGCACGGTAACATGGTAAACCAGCAGTGTAATCACTGGTACTTTTTTTAAAAGCTTTTCAATGGCCAAAACCTTGCCAGATCTTTTAAATAACATTCTTACTTTTTAGTTGTAGTTATTTTACTTTTGGCATATTCTTTATGATTTTTAAGGAAGAGATGGTGATAGGCTTCCACCCTGGTACTCAGAAACTTCCATTACAAATGAAACCATTTCCTTAAACAGAAAATAGCATAAAATATGATCTGAATCACTTTACTCTCTTATTACTGTTATTTGCCCTTCATTGTCCCATCCAAAATATGTGACACTCCTGTTCCTACCATGGCTTCCGATTGCCCTCAATAAAGTAATAGATAGATAGATAAATAATAAATACGTGAACTTGCTGGTGTTCTTCAGCAGTTTCATTTTCCACACTTGGTATTTCTTGACATTTGCATTGAATAACCTTCGTGCTGAGCCAGGCTTTGGAGGGGATAAAGTTTAATTTAGATTGGGAAACTATTTTGAAGTTTAAAATAATTATTTTGGACAGAACAATTTTCATAAATATGAAAACTAATATTTACTGTCTTGGGTTAAATCTCTCCTAAGACACTGCCAATTTAAAATATTAATTCTGGCAAGCAATGAGTTCAAAACATTGCCTAATTGTAATCTGGCATTTTTGAGTAACTGAAATACTAAATTGTTTTTTCTTTCATTTTTCGTTCCTGATGAAGAACAAGAAATTTCTGGAGCAGATAACTAAGGCTGGAAAACATTTCACAGAGATTCAAGTTAATGCGGAGGTACATGGAATATGTAGGGTAGCTTGCATATCTTTCTTTTTTTACCTCTTATTCCTAACAATTTTATTTCTACCTGTCTTTGAGTCCCAGGTCAAATATCATGTCCTCTAAGAAACAATTCTGAATATATTTCCCCAAGTCATCACTCCCCCTCTGCCCTCCCCTATGGCTTTTCATTCCTATTATATCCTTCTTTGTATTATACTGATCCATATGGTGCTTATCTTTTCTTTTAGGCAAAAATCACAGAACCTCAGAATTGAAAAGAACATGATAGGTATTGTAATGTGACCGGCATTTGATCAGCAATCCTTTCTACCTCATTCTCACCAAATATTTGTCATCAGTTCTCTGCACAAAGATGTCCAGTGAGGGAGAATACATTACATTTTGATCCTGACCATTCATAATTTGTTTAAATCTAATTGGAGGAAAGGTTTTCATTCATTTAATTACTCACCTATTTTCCTGACATCCAACTGAAGTCTGTCTCTTTAACTTTGCTGCATTGCTCCCAGGTGAGGCCTTTCCCCATTGGCTCGATCTATAACCTTCCAAACCAGATCCTATGACAATTTCCCTTTCCAGACTGTAATCCTTCTGTTACTTGGCATGGATGGGCCTGATATTATGGTAGATAAAGAAGCACCAGTGCATTTCCTCTGACTCATAGTTGAACTATTCTAATATGTGTTGCCCCTAATTTAAACATGAGATCTTTGAGAAAAGGTGCTCCCTTGGTATTCTTTTGGATTTATATCACTTAGCATGCTGCTTGTCGCATACTTAAAAATACATCCTCATTCCATTCTACTCATGTTACTATATTTAAAAATATCTGAAGAAATAGTTGTCCTCCAAGTCTTTTTTTTTCCTTCCATATTAAGTCTCACCACTTCCAATACCTAATTCTGCCCTTTGGCCTCTTGTGCTATTTCTTTCCCTGTATTGGATGTTCACAAGCTTCATGTTCTCAGACTCTTTGTTTTTATCTTTAGTCTTTCAAGGGCACGGGACTCCCTCCCTTACTCAGGAAGTGTGACCATTCATCACCAAAGGTTTGCAAGGGGGCTAAAGATGATCACTTTTGATAGATGTAAAGTAGCATTCTCTTCAGGAAAAATGGAGTTGGGCAGAAGAGATAGCAAACAGCATCTCAATCCAAAACATGGTTCTATGACTATCTGCTTATATGACTTTGGTATTTTTGCATGTCATCTATAAAGTGAGGGAAGGGGAGGAGTTTCAACTTGTAAGATTTATTATACTGTTTAGTAATAAACAATTTAAACATCTACTATGTTCCAGACAGACATCATACACTGCACTAGGGATAAAAAAAACAAAAAACAAAAAAAAAAAACAAAAAAACAAAAAC
>JAQQSV010021995.1:0-10669 GCA_028646515.1 Pseudochirops corinnae | reverse complement strand
ACTGAATCAGCAGTGGCAGCTTCTAGAGATCTAAGATATAGAAGATAAGGAGGTCAGTCAACTGGTCAGAAGGAAATAACAAATGACACTTTGCTGGCACTGGGTGCAGGACACTGTAGCATTGCTCACATATGGTTCTTAATCATGGTCCCAGGTTGAAATGGGGCATTAGCAGGCACTGGGTTCCTGGTCATAGTTCCAGGGCAGAAAAGAGTGCTTCTGGTTGCTCAAAGATCAGAGCACAGGCCAAGAGAGTAGTGGCCATACCTCTCCATAGTCAGTATGGAAATCTTTCTTACCCTGCTATACAGGAGAAAGTAAGAGAAGAGGGACTGCTGATAGAAGGGAAGCTAGATTAGAGGAGGCAGTGGTCAGAAGCAAAACACTTTTGGAGGACAGGGAGAAAGGAAGAAAAGAGAATGTTAAACAGGAGAAAAATAATGCTGATAGAAATACACAGTAATTGTAACTGGGAAATTTTTTTCAGCAACTTTCTTTGATAAAAGACTCATTTCTCAAATATATAGAGAACTAAGTCAAATTTATAAAAATAAGGGTCATTGTTTAATAATAAATGGTCAAAGGATATGAACAGGCAATTTTCATATGAAGTAATCAAATAAATCTATTGTTATATAAAAATTCTCTAAATTGCTATTGATTAGAGAGAAGCCAATTAAAACAACTCTGAGGTAATGCCCCGTACCTATCAGATTGGCTAATATGACAGGAAAGGAAAATGACAATTGTTGAAAGGGATTGTGGAGTTGTGAACTGACCCAGCATTCTGGAGAGCAATTTGGAACTATCAAACTATACATACCCTTTGACCCAGCAATACAGTAGTACCAGGTCTGTACATGAAACACAATTTTGGAAAAAAGGAAAAGGACGTATATGTACAAAAATATTTATAGCATCTTTTATGTGGAGGCCAAGAATTAGAAATTGAGGGGATACCCACCAATTGGGGAACAGCTGAACAAACTGAGGTATATGACTGAGCTGAAATACTATTGTGCCATTAGAAATGGCAAGCCAAATGCTTTCAGAAAAATCTGGAAAGCCTTACATAGACTGATGCAAAATGAAGTTGAGCAGTACCAGGACATCATTGTACACAGTAAGAACACTATTATATAATGATCAAGTGTAACTGATGGAGCTATTCTCAGTAATGAAAGGTTTCAAGAAACAATTCTGAAAGACTTACAAGGTAAAACATTATCTTCCTCCAGAGAAGGAACTGATAAAATCTGAATGCACATTGAAGCATATGTTTTTTACTTTTTTTCTTTATTCTATGATTTCTTTCACAACACAACATATGGAAATGTGTTTTGCATGACTGTATATTGATAACCTATATTAAATTGCTTTCTCAATGAGAGGAGAGGGGAGGGAGAGAAGGAGAAAATTTGGAACTTAAAATTAAAAAAAAATTTTAGTTGTTTTTACATGTAATTGGAAAAAAAAATTTAATGAATTCAACAAGACAAAGAAATGTGTAATGGGCAAAATATCATACTTGGAGTTGTGAGATCTGGGTACCAGTCCAGATTCTTTCACTTGTCTGTGTAACACCTGGGGGAATCTTCCAGGAGTATATGCCAATAAGCCTCACAAGATGCCCCAAGATCAAGGTTTGTGAGTTTGCGTCTGCTCAAAAGCCTACATTCATGAGCCTCCACCAGTAAGTTGGTTGTTTGTTTGTTTCCCATTCAATCAGAGGATATATTCATTTCAAAAATGATTTGAGGATATAGCCTAGTAAGAAAGTGGAAAGTGAACATTTGTTCTCCCATAAGCGAACACACTTTCAATGAGAAGAGTGGACACAGTCAGAAAACCTCAGCGAGGAGAGATTGTTATTGTGTTTGTCCTTCATTCTCAAAGAGGACCATGACATCAGGGAAAGGATGACATGACTTGCATTTGAGTTTGGTTTGAGTGAGGGAGGGCTGTTCTAGGTACATGGAAAAGAATGAGCAATGGGGACACATGTGACCAGGGCACACACATGGAAGGCCATTACAAAGGCACAGATTCTAGTAATTTCAATGCGAAGAACTCATTGGCTATTTCTCCTTTGGGGTTTCAAACGATCTCTGCTGAACAGTCAACAAAGCATTGCATTGAAAGTCAGTAAGATGAGGTGAAATCTTGGATGAAACACTTCATAGAACTATGGTGGAAAGTGGAAAGAAAACATGTTACATAACTGAGTAAGAAGCAACTAGCAAGGGGGTCTAGATAGTGAGGGGACTAGAAAATTTGTTATATCAAGGTAATATGTAGACTCTAGGGATATATCACCCGGAGTAAGTTACTCAACCTCACTCAGGTTCAGTTTTCTTGTATATAAGATTGGAATAGTATTAATATCTACCATACAGGTCTCTTGTGACAGTCAAAGGACACAACACACATAATTCATTTTGCAAACCTTCAAACTCTATATAAATGCTAACAATAGAAAAGGGAAAGGAATAAGCATTTATTAAACAGCTACCATGTGCCAAGCACCATACTTTACAAATATTATATTATTTTACTTTCACACAACCTTGTGAGGCAGGTGTGCTTATCATCCCCATTTTATAGACAGAGACATCATCATTGTTTTCATCTACATCATCATCATCACCATCACCATCACCATCATCACCATCATCATCATCATCATCATCGTAATCACCATCATCATCATTCCTGGCAACAATAATGATGATAATAGTGTTTGGGTGGTCCCATAGCTCCAGAACTTAAACTTTTTTCACTGGTGATCTCTTTAGCCCTTCTTAAATTGTGGGTCAAGATTTGGTCCCAGGTATGTCTTTTCTGGATATGTGGTCGTGAAGCATTTTTCTCTGCTCATTTTGTACCTTTAAAGGTTTTGGCTACATCATTTCTTCATCCTGATAAGGTGAAGAGTGGGATGTGCCTTTTCTTTTTAGAGTGCAGTTGAGAAAAATGAGATTAAATTCTTTTCTGGAGTGAATTCCTTTCAAATACCTAGTATCCGACAAAGTAAAAACCCTTAGCTGTTTCCTTGTTTTTCTTCTTGTTTTCCCACATAAGAAAAGTTCATCTATTCTCAGAATTATAGAAGTAATATGTTTTCCTCTCTTGAAAGAAAGTCTTCACTGATAGCACACACAAAACTGAACACAGTATACAATCCATAAACTGAATTGTTCAATTGTGTTCTGTTGTTACAGCTGTGGCATCACTTCCTTCTCCATGAAGAACATACCCCTCTATTATGTTAGCACAAGTAACATACATTCTTTTTTCTTCTTTTAAATTATTGTAAATTATACAATTTTCTTTTAAGTTTCTCTCAACTGAATTCCTTTGTTTTTGTTTATTTGATTGCTTGATTGTTTTTCTCAAATCAAGCCACATTTGCCCTACCTTTCCATTTACTTTCCAAACCCAAATCTCAGATTGTATATCCATATTTACTCAATTTCATAACACTGTCTTGTTCCAATTTATTCCATCAAACTGTTAAGATCACCTTTGGTGCAACAAATCTAATAATGATTATTCAGATACTTCGCTAACCTATACATATAGCACCAATTTCCTTGCTAACTATAGAGTTTGAAACCAGTGTCTTGTTGGGCATCGCCACCTAGATGTCCCATTAACATCTCAAAAGCCACAAGTCATCAAGGAACTCAGTTTCTTCCCCTTGACTTTCCTTTGATAACATGTTATAGAAGCAAGTACCCTAGCATATCCAGGATGGCTGCTAGCACAGGTTCTTTGATCTGCTTTTCTAAAGGAAAGCAACACAAAAAGTGTTAACAATCTTACTTTAATCAAACATATATCATTTACCTAGTACAGGGGAAAAAGGCAGCACACGGAACTTCAGAGAATGCAAACAGAAATTACAAGTAGAAAAAAGGTACAGACAGAGAAAATAATACAATTCAACACAACAACAGACAGGTCTTCTAGCTGTCTGACTGTTACATATCCACATAGCTAGTTACCAGAGAAAGAAGCACCAGCATCTGCTTTTTGAAGCCCAGAGTCTCATCTGGTCAAATCACACAACCTTTTCCAAAGTGAGACTCAAAGCAAAACTTCACCTCAGGGAGTATATATAGGCTTCTCCAGGGTCACAGAACATCACACCCTTCATGACCCACTGCCTAATTACAAAGTAACAAAAGGTATGTGCCTTCCTGAAAAAAAAAAGTGTCCCCTAAGCAAGCTTCTCTTGTTGGGCTCCAGGTGAGGCCCAATAAGGGTCAGGGAAGATCTTCAAATTCCCTAGGCCTATTAAGGGGCAGGGAAGATCTTCCAGTTTCCTTACTTTTACACATGTAAGCTTTCTGAAGGCAGTGTCCATTTTATTTTCGTCTTTGTATCCCTTAGTGCCTAGCACAGTGTCTGACACAAAGTAGATAATTAATCAGTGTTGATTGGTTGAGAGATTGATTCCATCCCCACCTCTGTACCCAAACCTGTTGCTCCATGCTTTGGTATATCTGTTGAGTACAGCCTCATCTTTCCAGGGGCCCAGATTCATAGCCTCAGACTTGTCCTTGACTCTTTATCTGGTCTTTCCCCACCCACTACCCATATCTGAATCAGTTTATGGAATGATTCATTTATTTATTATGATCAAAATAGAGGGAAAAAAATTCTTCTCCTGGGAAAGGTCATGAGTTTTAGTTGCCCACTCATGCTTTCTACTCATAAATTCATTATTCCATGCTTGTTCATGGGCAGATGTGGCTCTAAGCAACATTTACTCTCAGTCCTGGTACTCCCAGTTTATGATTAAAGGAATGGAACTGCTAAGGGGAACCTGTAGGGCAAACACATTCTTTAATTTTAGATATTCACCAGTAAAGACCCAGAAGGCTGCAAGTGAGGAATGCTTCAATAACACTTTAAGAAGAACAAAGAGAACAGAGGCAAATGGGTTGGAGATAAGGGATGGAGTGGGGAAGAGAATGGGAAGTATGGACACAGAGAGTCACTTTGTAAGCATGGATCATAGTTGGGAGCACTCAAGCAGCATGAACCCTTAGCAGGTAAGAAGCATGGGGGTGAGGAGGTGGTAGACCAGAAAAGTTCAGGGTAATATTTATTATTATTATTATTTTTAATTAACTTTTTAGTTGTGAAAATTCACTTCTGTAAGATTTTGAATTGTAAATTTTCTCCCCCTCTCTCCCCTCTTCCCTTCCCAATATGGCATGCAATCTGATATAGGCTCTACATGTACATTCATATTAAATATATTTTCACATTATTCATGTTGTAAAGAAGGATTAGAACCAATGGAAAGAACCAAAGGAAAGAAGAAACAAGCAAAAAAGAGAGAGAGCAAGTAGTATGCTCCAATCTGCATTGACTGCATATTTCTTTCTCTGAATATGGATAGCATTTTCCATCATGAGTCTTTTGGAGTTGTCTTAGGCTCTTGGATCGCTAAGAAAAGCTAAGTCTTCCAAAGTTAATAATCTCATGATGTTGCTGTTACTGTGTACAGTGTTCTCCTGTTCTGCTCACTTCACTTAGCATCAGTTCATATAAGTCTTTCCATGTTTTTTCTGAAGTCTGCATGCTCTTCATCTCTTATAGCGCAATAGTATTCCCTTACATTCACAAACCACAACTTGTTCAGCCATTCCCCAGCCCATGGGCACCCTTCAATTTCCAGTTCTTGACCACCACAAAAAGAGATGCTGGATATACTTTTGCAAATGTGGGTTCAGGGTGCTATTTTCTAGGGCTCGGGGGAGGGGCAGGCATGGACTAGCATTCTCAAGGCCAATTTAGGCTTCTCTACATTATCTCAAAGCTATCATCAACACTTTAGGGCTTATTAGCATGATGTTTTGCTGGCATTTTACTAATTTTTTCTGCACATTCTGAAGCTTATCTGAGGCTTAGAGACCAGAGTCACTTAGCAGGACTGAGGAGATGTTACATTAAGACCTAACCGGCTTCCCCTAATTTAGCACATAGTCTCAGGATATGGTTGTACCTCATTGATGAGAACTTGCCAGTGGCTCTTATGCTCCCCTAATTTAGGAGACCACTTGCAAGTAATTTTTATGCTCCTTAATTCATGGGACAGTTTGTGACTTTTATGTTTCCATTTGCATCCTCACTTCCTACTCTTATTACCTTATCCTAGCTCCTTATAAACTCAACTATAACACCTGGGAGGATGGGATGGGAAGGATGGGAAGGGGACAAGAAAATGATGACATTTCAACACACAGTCAATTAATCCCTTTTCTCTTTGACTCTTCCTCCATGTCTTTCTTATTCTTCCCCTCCTCCCCACTCTCCAAGTCGTAACCCGAGTTCTGGTTCTTACCATCTCTCACATGAATTACTGCAATAATTTCATAATCAGTTAGAATGCTTGTAATCCTCCCCTTGCTAATATATCCTCCATGCTGTGCCCAAAACAATCTCCCTAAGGCATGAGTAATAGCTGTAGCCAGTATTTATGTTGGATAAGGAAATGGCAAGCTACTTCAGTATCTTTGCCAAGAAAACCCTCTGGACAGTATCAGCATGCTATGATCCACAGGGTTACAGAGAGTCAGGCATGACTGAAATGACTCAACAACAGCAGCAGCAGCAATTACATAATGATTTAAGATTTGCAAAGCTTTAAATATATGATTTGATCTTCACAAGAACCGTGGGAATTGGGTGCTTTTATCTATATCTATTTTACAAAAAAGGAAACTGAGGCAGACAGGGATCAAGTGCATTAGCCAGGGGCACACAGTCACCAAGTATCTGAGATTAGATTTGAACTCAGGTCTCCCTATTACACCACCAGCTCCTTTGGCTTGACCATGCAACTTCCCTGCTCAAAATACCAGTTTCTTCTAGGATTAAATTCTTCCTCTTCATCCTATCAGTTAAAGCTTGACAGGATCTCTTTCCCACTTGCCTTTCCAGATTTATTTCATAACTTTTTTCCTTCAACTACACTACTTCGCAGCAATATGATGAATCTCAGTTCTATGTGTTTTGTTGCATTTCTTTCTCATCCCAGCACTTTGGCATCTTTACTTGCTTCATGATATAGTTCCCACTCCACCTCCTCCAAGAAGTCCCCCTTCAATCTCTCCAAGTGATTATTCCAGCCTCAATTTTCCATGTGTATGCTTATTTAGGAACTTGTGTTTCTCCAGGAAACTGGGAGTTCCCTGAGGGCAAGAAAGACCATTTGCCTTTCAGTTTGGTAGCCACACCACATAGATAAAACAGGGCCTCAGGAGTAATGTTTTGTTTCCCACATATATATATATATATATATATATATATATATATATATATATATATATATATATATATATATATATATATATATATATATATATGTATGTATGTATGTATGTATGTATGTATGTATGTATGTATATGGGAAACTAAGGTTCAGAGCGATTAGGTGGTTTCTTTGCCTATAGATACAAAACAAGGAAAATCTGGAGCCAAGGTTCAAATCCAGGATACCCAATCCAAAAAGCACTGCTCTGACCACTGCCCTGCACAGTATATTGATCCTCAGGATATATGTTAAAAAAAAAATGGAGTTCAGATTTTGAGTTGTAGATTCCTAGGAGCACAATATCGTTCCACTAGAACATGATCCCTATAAGCACATTTTCTTTTCCTGTAAGCCTGTCACCAGGAGTTATTTCCTGGGGGCACTCCATCAGGAATCTTCATTGATTAGCTACTATTTGGAAACAGAAATTTTTTCCAGCATAATCATCCATATAGAATTCTGCCCTATACAATCTCTAGCTGGTGTGAGAAAATGGATATTTGTAAATAAGCAAGTACATCTCAGGTGTATGCAGACACATAAGAGGAAGAGGTGGCCATTGATGGGGTGCAGCTTTGCTGTTTGGGGAGTCTGTGCTTCTGCATTCATTCATTAATCAGTGGTGACTCTGTGCCAGCTCCATGTTGGATTTTGAGGATATGAAAAAAAAAAAAAAAGAATAATCCTTGTCAGTAAGAAGCCTGCATTCTTTTAGGAGAGAGGTGTTCACAGAAAAAAAATCTATAAACCTCTTACAAAATAAACAGAGGGGCTGAGCCAAGATGTTAGAGTGGAAAAGCACTCAGCCCAGTTCTGCCAACATTCATATTTAAATAACTTTAAATTAATTACTCAAATAAAATTGTGGGGTGACAAAGTCAACAAAAGACCCTAGTGAGACATTTTTAAAGCCCAAGTCCCCACAGAAGGTCTGACAGAGATCCATGACATGGGCAAGGAGGTTGGTCCAGAGCTGATGAGGATAAAACATCAATGGTGGGACTAGATGGTGCTGACAGAAGCAGCAGGAGCTTTGAGTTCTCAAGGCAGACACAGTGAAAGGACCCGGGAACTGGTCAAAAAGAGATCACAGGGCACCCTATGCAAACCCCGGGTGCAGGAACAGACACTGTTTAGTAACTTCATTGCCTGTACTCACTTTGGAGTCAGAGATCAAAGTCAGTGAGAAGCACTATCAGTCAAGTGGCAGGCCTGAGTGGCAACTCTTTAACTGCTTCATTGCCTATATTCACTTCTGTGTCATAGTTCAAAGGAATTGAGGGGCACTTTCCATGGAGAGAGTGGAAGCTTTGAGGGGTAGTATGACTTCTATCATCAAGGAATGAGAGATCTTGAAGAACAGTAACGTCTCTAGTCCTGAGACAAGATACCCTTCAGAGCAACAAAAATCACAATCCCAAAGGGTCAGAGGCCCTTCCTGGGTAAGAACCAGAGTCCACACCAAAAGAGCAGTGACCAAATCTCTCCCCAGATCAAAGCACCTTGGAAGCAGTAAACACTTCCAAAACCCAAGAATTAGCTCTGAAAATAGCAACGCAAGAAAGGCTAAAGCTTGAGACAGATCCTCTATTCTCCAAAGTCTTAAAGAAAAAGAAATAATGAATTACAGAAAAGAACTAAATAGCAAAGCTATACCAGTGGGGCACCACAACATTCCCCTCTTGGAAATAGATAATCTAACCATAAAATAATAAAGAAAAAGTCAAGGAGGGAGATAGAATACTAGAGAAGTTATATACAGTAGGCATGGAGAAAAGTGAAGGGGGATAGAAAAGAGGATACTTTTTTCACAGGGATACATGATATTTTCACAAAAAGTGACCATATATTGGGACATAACAATCTCACAATCAAATGCAAATATATATATGTATATATGAAATGCATCATTTTCAGACCAAAATGCAACAATTATATTTAGTAAAAGATCATGAAAGCAAAGATTAAAAGCTAATTAGAAAGTAAATTAATCTAATCTTAAAGAAAGAGTAGGTCAAAGAACAAATCATAGAAACACAAAATAATTTCATTGAAGATAGTGTCAATAATGAGACAACATTGCAAAAGCTGTGGGATACAACCAAACAGTGCTTAGGGGAAATTTTATAGCTCTAACTGTGTACATCAATGAAAGGGGAGGGGGGGGCTAAGGGAAGAGGAGAGGAAAGGAGAGGTGAAGAGAGGATAGGAGAGAAGAAGAGAGTAGAGGAGAGGGGAGGAGAGGAGGGGAAAGGAGGGGAGGGGAGAGGAGGGGAGGAGAGGGGAGGGAAGGGGAAGGGAGCGAAGGGGAGAGAAAGAGTAGACTAATGGATTGTAAACACAACTAAAAAAACTAGAAAAAAGCAAATTAAAATCCTCAATTAAACACTAAAATTGAAATCCTGAAAATCAAAGGAGATATTACTGCAATTTAAAGTAAAAATAATAATAAATCTAGGAGCTGCTTTTTATTTTAAAAGCAATAAAATACATATAGTATTGGTCAATTTGATTTTAAATTTAGAAAAAAAAAGAAAGAATATCAAGGAAATCAATAAAAAGAAAAATGTGAAGGAAGAAAACCTAGTAGTTCCAAATTTCAAACTAGATTACAAAGCAATAATCACAAAAACAATTTGGTACTGACTAAAAAAAAAAAAATAGAGTGGTAGATCAGTGAGATAGATTAAGTCCACAGTACATAGTACTAAAACACTATGGTAAACTAGTTTTTGATGAAAAAAAAAGATCAATGTTTTGGGGGCTAAGAACTCAATATTAGACAAAAATTTCTGGCAAAATTAGAAAGAAGATTAGCACAGACCAGCAAATCACAGAAGATAGCAAGATAAGGTGAAAATGCATAAATGACTTAGAAATATAGGATGATATAAGAAAATCATGAAAAAAGAGTCAACAACCTGACCGAAGAAAATAACACCTGAAACAATAGATGAACTCAAATGGCAAAAGAGGCCCAACAAGCCAATGAGGAGAAGAATGCTTAAAAAGCCAAATTTGCCAGATGGAAAACGAATCTCAAAATCTCACTGAAGAGAATAATTCCTTCAGAATTAGAGTGGAGCAAATGGAAGCAAATGACTTTATGAGAAATCAAGATACTATTAAACAAATCCAAACAAATGAAAAAATAGAAGGCAATGTGAAATACCTTATTGAAAAAACCATTGACTTAGAAAATAGTTCCAGGAGAGACAATTTAAAAATTATTGGACTACCTGAAAGCCATGGTCAAAAAAAGAACCTTGAAATCATCATTTAAGAAATTCTCAAGGAAAATTGCCCTGATATTTTAGAACCAGAGGGCAAAATAGAACT
>JAQQSV010021994.1:0-10669 GCA_028646515.1 Pseudochirops corinnae | reverse complement strand
TCACCCTACCTCTAAAAGACAGGTGATGAGTTAAGTATTGAGACATTATTGGACACAGAGAATGGGGATTTTTATTGAATAATCATATTTGTTTCAAGGGTTGTGCTTTTTGTTGTTGTTTCCCTTCCTTATTACAAATGTTGTGGTTTTTTTAAAGTCTTTTTTCCTCCCTCCTTCCTTTCTCTTTCTTTGTAGCTTGTATGCTTGCTTCTCTATCTGTGTCTCTGTGTCTCTGTGTCTCTCTGTTTCTCTCTCTCTCTCTCTCTCTCTCTCTCTGTTTCTCTCTCTCTCTGTTTCTCTCTGTCTCTCTGTCTCCTTGATGAATAATAAAGGCAAATGTGTTTTTAAACTTAATTCTTTGATAGTTGTTCATTTCCCTATGAATATGAGTTTAATTTACTATCACCATTGTAAATAGTTAAACACTAGAAGAGACCTCAACACTGCAGTTGTGAGGTTTTTGTACAACCAGGGACCCACAGCTCCTTCCAGCAGATGTTGGGCCTCTCCTGGCAGTAAGAGCCTTGAAACTGTATCTCCCCACAAAGACAGAAATGTGGCATCAGCAAAGTCATTCAATGGTGAAGCATGCTGTATATTTACTCACAAAATAGATATTATGCATGAAGCAATACAGTACAAAACCTCAAGGTACTTCATTATTGCTTTTGATTCAGCTGATTGCTTATTAATCAACTCTCTTCAACCACCTGGTTGTTCTGAATAAAAAGAATCCACTTGTATCCTGAGTGATCATTGGCATGGTGATTGAACGAGGGAAGCATTCCAAGAATATGCAAGTGTGTCCTTGACCATCGAAAACCACAGCCAATAAAGGAGGATGGCTGGCTGAATGGATCCCATTACACTTGATGCATCTTGGAATAACTGCAAATGGAAAGATTGCAAAGTAATACAGTGATTTCAAGGATGCTCTTCTAAGGCATTTGATACTGTTAACTTCTAAGTAGACACAAGTGAAACACAAATAACACACACACACACACACACACATCCCCAAGAAGTCAAAATCTGGACTGGGAATCATTTTATAAATGCATATCAGATATTTAAAGCTGCACAGGGCCTTATGGGCCTTCTAGTTTCACTTCCCATTTTACAGATGAGAATCTCAGGGCTGGAGAAGTTCAGTGACTTTCCCTGTGACACATGAGAATTAAAGTACAGAGTAAGGATATTAGCCCGGGTTCTTTGATTTCAATCTGCTATTTTTCCCGCTTGAGCCATATTATTGTTCTGTTGGAAAATGTACCGTTTTCACATGTTCACAAAATCACAAATTCATTGAATCTCTGGGTTGGAAAAGGCCCCAAGCATGCTTGAGTGCTGAAATAGAGTTTTCCTTTATAACATATTCAACAAATGGCCACCACAACTTTGTCATAATGTCTCTTGTCAGGGCTGCCACACACCCTCTGTGGCTGGCCATTCCAACTGTGAAAACCATTCATTTCTGCCAAGATTTTCCTTATATCAGGCATGGATTTGTTCCATTATTTTAACCCATTAGTTCTTGTGTAATCATCAGGCAACAAGTAGAAGTCTAGAACTACTTACGGATTTCAAATATGCACAAAGAAACATATATGCAAGGCTTTTCACAGATTCTTCACATTTAGCATGTGATTGGCTATCTCTTTGTTTCTGATAGATGATGTGCTTTTAATTAAATAACAAAAATAATTTAATTACAAGAGCCCCAGTAGAATAGATCCAAGCCTTCAGTGATTCTTTGTCTTTTCCTGTTGCTCCTCCACTGGTAATCTTATGAAATGTGGGGAAGCATTTGGTAAATCTTTAGATTAGTAATGAAGTTTCTCTTGTATCATAAACATTTTCCCCCCACATGCTTTTTGGGGAGTAGATCTTCACCTGAGTCCCAAGGGGAATTCAAGAGCCATCCCCTCTTTCCTTCTATCTCTCACAAAGTTCAATGTGTGATAATAGTAGACTAGGCAAAATCATGGACAAGCACTAGTCTGGTGATGAGGACTAGAACATGGTAGTCTGGTGTGCTGGAAGATCTGCTCTCTTCTGGACTGGGAGAGATGGAGCTTGTAATGTGACTTCTTGTAAATAAACTTTAACAATGGGGGGTGAAGATGGGAGAAATGAGGGTGGAAATTTTGATAAATATTAGACAACAAAAATGTAAAGGGCAGTTGTAATCGTAACTATCATATTTATTATTAGTTTTGCCCCTTACAGGCTGTTTAAATCAGTAACAAATGGATTCACCTATGTCAGTCTGAGTTTCCTCTTTATCTATAAAGGAGGAATAATTAAAGTTGTACACTGTATTTCTCAGAGGTAGTGATGTTGTACACAATTTTGAAGCTTCTTCTAGTCTGACCTAGAATTATTAGATGAGGGTATCCTCTGGAGGGTGGACAAAAGGTAATGGGGTACAGTAGTCAGGATGATTTGGGTTCAGACTTCACTTGGGATACTCATTAGCTTTGGAATCATGATCAATTCATGATCTCCTTTCTTGGAGCCTTCCTTCCTTTACTATTTAATGGGAAAATTATTACAGATAGCATTTAACTTGTGGTGTCATTGTGAGTCTCAAAGTGCAAGGCACTGTGTAAATTGGATGGTGCTATAAAACATTTGGTGTTGTTGAGAATCTCAGCATCATTATTTTTATTATTGTTTTGTTAGACCCATGACATTGTCATCATAAGAATTCCCTAATAATTTAGTCCCATATAGCCTTGCTGATTAGGGATTAGCAACCTGAGAACTTGTCCTCTCTTTACAGAGAACTCAGGATCTTGAAACAGAATAAAACACACCATGTGGAGCCTGAACAATGTGGAAATTGATTTTGCTGTATGATGCATTGTACCTTTGATGGTTTCTTTTGTTTTAATCTTTCTATTGGAATAGTAGGAGGAGGAAAAGATAATAAATGCTTGTACAAACCAAAAAACAGGGGCATGAATAAATAAATAGGAACATTTCCCCCCTCAAAGTCCTTGGGGGCAATGAAGGAAAGTGAGTGGTGAAGCTTTGCCCGGTCATTAAGCATCAACAATAAAACTTGACCCAGGGTTACTTGGCACCAAGGTCAGGCCTCTTTTCACAGCCTTATGATTAATAATACTTTCATTGTTGAAATACTGGCTTTTAGTCTGTCTCTGGACATCGGTCCCCAAGTGGTTTCTTAGATGGTCACCCCATATAACAGATGCTTTCAAACAGCACTGGACCTGCAAATTATCCACTTCACGTCAGATTGCTTCTGCTCTCCAGAATCTTGGTTAAGGTAAATTCTGGAATTAACCCAGTGAATCATCCATGTTCCCAAATTCCCAAGGTGCTGCTTGTTGGCCTAAAATGTGACTTGGATGACACCTCCCTGGCAGTCCTCCCTAGCCCTGCTGTCCTTGTGGGGCCAAAGAAGGATGCTGTGAAGTCATTGGACAAATTGTCTTTTTTCTCTGACCTTTGCATAGAAGCTTTAGTACCCTTCTTCCCACTGGGGAGAGGCCCAGAAAAGGAAATGGAGAAAAGGTTTTAGAAAGGCCAAATGAACTTAATATCCTACTCAGTTTGCATTCAGCTGGATTGCAGAGGCTTGCAATTTTTCAGAAATTGGCTGAGGGAGCACAGAAGAACAAGTGGAGAAGAAAATGAAATCTTAAGAGAAAAATATATGGTATGTGCTAACCATACATCTTTCCGAAGGGACAATAGTTAAAATACAGTATGTATTCTAAAAATATAGTCATTTTGCACCAGCAAGAATGAAAAGTTTTGAGGCTATGTCAGAATTTACCTGCCAAATTGTCACTGAGAGAAAATTGGATAAATAATTTGCAGCATGATACCAACATCTACATTCTCAGTTTCACAATCTGTTTTGTCATCTAGAAAAAGGTGATAATAATGGTATTATTAATAATAATTAATAATATTACATCCCTACATTGTGTTGAAGATAAAATGAGAGAATATGATAAACCACTGAATATAAGGTTTATTTTTATTGCTATCCTTATGGTCATTAACCCTATCATAAAGCCATTATAATGAGATTGACAATAACAACAATAAATCCAGTCAAGTGTTCATCATGTTTAAGATTATGGGCCTTAGCTTAAGGGAACTGCCCATGTCATAGATCTCAGGGAAGCCCAAGGAAATATTGGAATGGTTCTATGTGTACTTGGCTTGATAGTTATGACCTTGTAGGAGAAGTCTAACAAATCCAGAACCATTTGAGAGACCACTGGCTCCAAATGATGCCTTTGACTTTCTTGACCTTTAAATGTTAGCAAATTTTGCTGATTTACTTTCTTTTTTTTTCCTTGACCCCAAAAAAATTACTTTTCATCTATAAAACACTCATCCATTGAGTTTTGCTCTCCAAGAAGGAAGGAAGGAGGAAAGGAAAGAAAGAAGGAAGAAAAATGGAGAGAGGGAGGGAAGAAGGATAGAAGGGAATAAAGAAGAGAGGAAAGAAGAGAAGAAGGGAAGAAAGGAAAAAAAGAAAATAATAAGGTATGCTGTACTACATGGAGTATACTGATCAGATGGGTTGAAATCACAGGGAGACAAAATTCAGTTAAGTATGAAAACTTTTATAGAAAGTAAAGCAGTTCAGTAATATCATCATGTAGAGCTAGGAACTCTCCATCAGATAAATCATTCCAAAAGAAGGTAAAGGATCATTTACCCTTTTTTTTTTTTTCTTAATGAACATCTTAAGTGGATGAGAAGTTGAAATGCTATTCATTTGAACTAGGATAGTTTGGGAAGATAGGAGATGAGTTATCAAAGGTAATATGTATGATAGGACATGATTTTATGAATGGATGAGCTAGTGAACTAATATAATTTTATGTCAAGATTATCTTGAAATATGAGTCCTCAAAATATTAAATTACAGAATTAACTTGATGTAGCATCTAACTCTAGTCCAGTGATGGGGAAAGCAGTTGGGGTAGATATTCTTCATACTATGTTATGCCCACTCATAGTTTAATGGTGAAAACATCATCATAAGCTATTTTATTTTTCCTTAACTGGCACAATTCCCAGAATGCTGTGTAATAATAACCCTAATGAAGAGTGAGGGAGAATATCACATATTGCTCATATTACTTAAAATCATAATTTCAAATATTAATTAAAATTTATAGAAAAAAAGATTAATTGTTTTTATGTTTCAATCTCTTTCAGGAGGGGAGCAGTTGATTCTTTCAATGTCAATGGCTCTGGAATATCCAGGCAGTTTTTCTTGATAATTTTTTGAAAGATGATTGATAGTCTCTTTTTTCTCATTGCTTTCACATACTCTAGTAGTTCTTAAATTATCTCTCCTTGATCTATTTTCCAGGCCAGGTGTTACTTTCAATGAAATATCTTATATTTCTTCTGTTTTTCATACTTTTAATTTCATTTGGTTGCTTCTTGATTTCTCACAGACTCATTAGTGTCTACATGCACAATTCTAGTTTTTAAAGAATATTGTCTTCATTGAGCTTTTGTTCCTCCTTTTCCATTTGTCCAATTTTATGTTTTTAAGGTGTTCTTCTCTTCAGTGAATATTTTTATAAATTATTTTCCTTTAATCAATTCTGCTTTTTAAGATATTCTTCTCCTTGCTTGGCTTTTGGGCATCTTTTACTATTTGCTATTCTGTGTGTGTGTGTGTGTGTGTGTGTGTGTGTTATTTTCCTCAGTATTTTTTGTGCCTCATGTATGATGAAGCTATTGTCTATTTTTTTCATGATTTTCTTGATTCACTTATTTCTTTTCCCACATTTTTCCTCTCCCTCTCTTATTTAAATTTTAAAATCCATTTTGGGCTCTTCCATGGTCTGAGATCAATTCACAGTTTTCCTTAAACTTTTGGAGGTAACAGTTTTGGCTTTATTGTCTTCTGTGTTTGTTTTAATCTTCTCTGTTGCCATGGCAACTTTATCCAGTCAGGATCTTGTTACAGTTGTTGTTTGCTCATTTTTCCAATCTATCTCTTGACTTGTACCTTTGTATTACAGTTGACCTAGAGTGGCAGCGGTGTTGTTCCCATCTTCAGTTTTCATGTGTGTAGCCATTTTCAGAGCTACTTATGAGAGTGTGTAAGCTCTCAGCTCTTCCAAGGGTGGATGATCTAAAGAAAAGTATATTCACTTGTCCAATATTCTGGTATATAGTGACCATAAACTCTTTTTTTCTACCCTGGGACTAAGTCCCCACTCTACCGCGGCCACAAGTTCTGGTGCTCTAATGCTCTTCCTTGCCTTGGGAGTGTGACCCATATCTGAGTATCGGCAATGCAACAGAGTCGTGTACCCAGGGCCATCAAAGGGACCCCCTTATGATCCAGAAGGACTTGTTACTGCAGCTTCTCACATAATCATCCTCATGACCTGCTCTTGGTTTGCTGGGGTACTACCTGACCTACTGTAGCTTACATTCCTCTCCCACTTTTATCCAACAGACTCTTCCTGTTGCCTTCCAAGTTGTCTTGGAAAATTGTCTTACCCCATTCTTTTATGGATTCTGCCCCTCCAGAGAGGCAGCTAGGATGGCAGAAAGGAAGCAGTAGCTTTTCCAAGCTCCTCTAAAAATTCTGTCTCTAAAAGATAAAAAGTGAATTTGAATGGATTTAAGAGTGATAGAACCCATTGAGAGAAAAAGGGCAGATTCCCAGCCCAGAAAGTGCCTACTCAGGTCTGGGCATGGAGAACAGAGAGCACACAGGAGCTACACCAGTGTGGCTCTGAGAACAGAGTAGGGCAGACTGAGAAGAAGCCCCAGCCAGCCAGCAGGCTCACTCAGCAGGAGGGGTTTGCAGCCGTCTCACCACAGGACAGAGGATCGTCAGAGCTGGGTAGTTAACAACCAAACACCTACCTCCCAACCTGAGGAGCTCAATACTTCTGCACCCCAAAAGCAGATATCCAATGTAAAAATCTAGGACATAGGCAACCACAATGGAGAAGAAGGAAACTGTGAAGGGTAGGACCATCAAGTCTTTTTATAGTGAGCAAGAACAACCAAATTCAGAAGGCAACACAGACTCGATACTCACACTGGAGACCACAGAAGGAAATGTGAATTGGTATCAAGCACAAAAAGCATTCTTGGAGGGTCTCAAGAGGGATTTTAAAAGTGAAATTATAGAGACAGGAGATAAATTTAAATATACAATGACCAAATTGGAAAAAAAAAAATTTCACTAAAGAAAACAAATCTTTAAAAAGTAAAATTGGAGAACTAGGATGGGAGGTCCAAAATCTAACTGGGGAAAATACCTCCCTAAAAATGAAAAGTGAACATATGGAAAAGGAGCTGCAAAAACTAATTGAGGAAAATAATTCACTAAAAATTAGAATCAGTCAAATTGAAGCTAAGGACTCTATGATGCAGCAAGAGTCAGTCAAAGAAAACATAAAGATTGAAAAATTAGAAGAAAATGCAAAATATCTCACTGGAAAAACAACTGACCTGGAAAACAGATCCAGGAGAGATAAATTAACAATTATTGGCCTACCAGAAAGCCATGACAAAAAAAGCAGCCTGGATAGCATCCTCCAAGAGATTGTAAAAAAAACAAAAATAAAAACAACCTTTCCTGAGGTTCTAGAATCAGAAGGAGAAATAGTTATTGAAAGAATTGACCAATGTCCTCCTGAAAGAGATCCCAAATTGAAAAATCCAAGAAATATAGTAGCTAAATTCCAGAGCTTCAATGTCAAGGAGAAAATACTGAATGCAGCCAAAAAGAAATAATTCAAATATTGTGGAACTACAGTCAGGATTACATAGAACTTAGCAGCTGCCACATTAAAAGATCAGAGCGATTGGAATGTGATATTTTGTAAAGCAAAAGAGCTAGAACTGCAACCAAGGATCAACTACCTGCCCAGACTGAGTATACTCTTTCAGGCAAGGAGATGGCAATTTAATGAAATAATGTACTTCCAGAGTTTCCTTATGAAAAAGCCTGAGCTCAATGAAAAATTTGATCTCCACTTACAAGACCCAAGAAAGACATAAAACGGTAAACAAGGAAAATATACACTCACACATACACATACAGATGCTCACACATGCACATAACTTGGGACTCAATAAGAGCAAACTGTTTACATCCCATTATGAGAAGCAGATACCTGTCAATACTGAAATTTGTATAAGTATTGTGACACTTAAAAGGGATGTACATAGAAAGAGGGTGTGGGTATAAGTGAACTAATCTGAAGATTTAAAAAAAAAACTATTAAGGGGAAGAAAGGGATTGTAATGGGAGAAAAGGAAAGGTAGAGGAAGAAGATGGTAAATTATGCCACAACAAGAGGCATAAAAACATACTAAATTGGAGGGGTGGGAAGGAAGGGGATTCTACCACTCCAGAATTTATCTTGAGGCTTTATTTAAAGTTCTTTGCAGGGAAATTTGGGAGAGGTAAAGGAGGCCCTGCCTGTTCTTTACCATCTTTGCTTTGCTTTCCCATATTTTTCCAATATTAGAGAGCTCAGTAATGTGTTCTCAGTTTAAGAAAATTGATTTTTTTAGTGCAGTTGTGTCAGATAATTTAAGTGATGGTGATGAGATCTACCACATATCGAAAGGATATCTTGGTTGGTCCATTGCTTAGTTCATACCTTTGGTAAAGGTGTCATAAGTAGAGACAAGGTAGTTTCCTTCTTTGATCTTAATACTTTTTGAGACTTGTTTATACAACAGAAAATCAAAACCACATGAATAGAAGATAATCTTTCTCTAAATCAAATACTTCAAAAACACAACAAGAGAAATACATGTATACATACATGAATGCATACATACATATCGTGTGTGTGTGTGAAGATAGAGATAGACATAGAGATACATTAGATTGGATATAGATGTAGATGTAGATGTTGATATAGATATAGATGTAGATATAGATGGAGACATAGACATAGACACAGATATAGATATAGATGATATAAATATAGATATAGATATGCATGTCTACCTAAATAAAAAAGAGAGAGAAAGAATTATTTTTTCCTGGGTATTCTCAGAAGTTTCTTTGTATGGTTCCTATATTTAATCTTGTTATTATTGTTATACAGTCATTTCTCAGTTGTTTACAACTCTTCTTGGACCAATTTGGGGTGTTCTTGGCATAGATGTTGGAATGTTTTTTTTTTTTTATTTTTTTCTTATAGATTTTTATCTTATAGTTCATTTAACAGATGAGAAAACTGAGGTAAATAATGTTAAACGAAATGTCCAGAAAAACTGAGGTGAAGAGGCTCAAGTGATTTGCCAGGGTCATATAGCCAGTAAAAGTCTTATGTTAGATTTGACCTCAGGAAGATGAATCTGCCTGACTCCAGGCCTGGCATTTGAGAGTGCTATATGGCTCCTCCTAAATTTATTCTTATTTTCTGGCAAATATTTTGCATTCATTAGAGAAAGATGTAAGATTCTTGAAGTCAAATTAGAGGTGTAATTTAGGTTGTGAAAACCTCTAGGATGGAGAATTCTGTTCTTCCAACGTGGTCCTAGTCCATACTTAGACATTCTTTTTTTTCTATTTCCAAAGCAAAAATTAGCTTGACAGATGAAAATTTCCTCCTTTATCTTATACTATAGTTCACAAGTTGAGGCTATGTTTCTCAATAATTATTGAATTGGGTGTTTTATTTAACCTGATAGTTTCTCCTTGAAACCGTTAATGGGGGTATTGAATAGACGGTACTTATATCTGAATAACTCATCAGTCTGATGGGGGCAGGGTTGAAGAAATAAAAGATGAAATTGGAACTTGGAAAGAGGAAGCAGGTTATGTCTTTTTTCTCATAAGTAGTCAACGAGTGTTTTTGGAATTTTATTCTGGAGCATAGATTCATGGGATATTACAGAATGAAGAGTACTTTAGAATGAATGATGAACTTTAACTCAGCAGTTACTACATTTTAAGAACTGTGCTTAGTAATAGGGGTACAAACACAAGGAGTCAAAACTTTGCTTGCAATCAAAGAAATGATATTTAATAAGGGAAAACAACATATGTAAAGAAGGGGTGTACAGGGAAGCAAATTTTTGATTTTTCATTCTGTGATATCCCATGAATCTATGCTCCAGAATAAAATTCAATTTAATTGACTGGGAACTTGAACAGGAAAAGGAAGCAAACAAAGCTCAGCAATCTGACTTTAGATTCCCTTTTTGGGGAAAATATGTATCAAAGCATGGAGCGGGAATAAGACAAAACAGTTAGAACTAACCACACGAAAAGCTTCCAAGAAAAATGTAAACTCCTTACAAGCAATATAGGAGCTTAAGAAAGATTTTGAAAATGAAATAAAAGAAGTGGAGGAAAAATTGGGAAGAGAAATGAGAATGATGCAAGAAAATCATGACAAGAGAATCAACAACCTGACTGAAGAAAATAACACCTTAAAAAATAGACTAACCCAAATGGCAAAAGAGGCACAAAAAGCCAATGAGGAGAATAATGCCTTAAAAAGCCAAATTTGACAGATGGAAATAGATTCTCAAAAGTTCACTGAAGAGAATAATTCCTTCAGAATTAGAGTGGAGCAAATGGAAGCAAATGACTTTATGAGAAATCAAGATACTATTAAACAGATCCAAACAAGTAAAAAAATAAAAGGAGATGTGAAATATCTCA
>JAQQSV010021993.1:0-10669 GCA_028646515.1 Pseudochirops corinnae | reverse complement strand
ATGGGAGGTGAGGGAAGAAGGGAAAGAATCTGGAATCTGGAGTTCCATAATCAAATGTTATGAATGTGTAGATAGATAGATAGATAGATAGATAGATAGATATAGATGTAGATATAGATATAGATATATTATTACTATTATTGACTACATCCAACTGGAACTTGAGATACACAGGCACTGCGGTTGGGAGATCCATCCTGCCCTACTGAAAAGTGACATAGGAGAGAATAGACTGGGGGAGGGGAGACACACTGGGATGGCTGTTTTGGGGCGGTGGGTGGGGGAAAGAGGGGGAGAAAATAAGTAACTCAAAATCTTGTGGAAATGAATGATGCAAACTATAATAAAATTTTAAAAAAAAGAAATCACAGGGACTGTAGCTTCTTTGAAGTCTGGTAACTATTTTGCTTTTGTATTTATAAATCCATCGTTGAGTACAGCATTGCATATTGGTATCTGTGATTCCATCTGTGTGGGGAACTTCCCAGTGAGGAAAGTCCCTCTACCAATGTACTTCTGTCTGCCTTGGTTTCCTCAACTATAAAATGGGAACAATAGACACTACTTCCTAAGATTGCTGTAAGGATCAAATAAGATGATATTTGTAAAGCACTAAGCACAATATCTGGCACATAGTAGGCACTTAATTAATGCTCGCTCCATTTCCACCCCTCCCCAACCCCTTAGAGTCACCTCTTAACTCCTCAGAATCAAGATAAAGTTAAGTAGGGAGAAGAGAGGAATGCCAGTTACTTTGGGGCTTTGGGGATTCCTTGGGATCAGAATCCCTTGAGTCTGCTGCTGCTGGCCTGTACTGTGACATTCCAGTGTGTCCTCTGGGAGCACAGGTTGTGGGTCTAGCTAGATATTATAAGATCTCAGCAATCAGGACCACACAATCCCAGGGTAGGTGTTCCAAAACTTACCGGTTTACTTCCTGCAGGGCAGGTCTCTTAAAATCCTATTAGGAGGGTTCAGCAGTTTCGGGGTGGCATAACAGGAAGATGGTGAAGCT
The DNA here is from genome assembly GCA_028646515.1 of Pseudochirops corinnae. Lineage (NCBI taxonomy): Eukaryota > Metazoa > Chordata > Mammalia > Diprotodontia > Pseudocheiridae > Pseudochirops > Pseudochirops corinnae. Next base: position 9,654 of record JAQQSV010021993.1, on the reverse strand, counting down.
AAAGTCAGGGGTCTGCGTCTAAGGTCAGTATTGCTGGATCTCAGAGAAGAATCTAAAAAAGGGTGAGCAGCACCAAGTGGGCCATGACAGAATAAGTCATGAGATATGAGCATACTGGTATGTTACTATGCTATAAGAAACTAAGTATCAAGAATCCAGAGAAACTTGGGAAGACCTCTATAAACTGATACAAAGTAAAGTAAGCAAAATCAAGAGAACAGTTTATAGAATGATTTTAAAAAACATAAATGAAAATAACAGTGAAAGACACCTGATGACTATAGTGACCAAGTTTGTTACCAGTGGAGTGATGATAAGGCTTACCTACCTCTGCTGGACAGAGAGTGCAGGGACTGCAGGTAAAGAATGAGGCATACAGAGTCAAACATGGCCAATGAGATGGTTTGTTTGGTCTAATTATTGTTGTTATTTAGTTCACTAGTTGTATCCAACTCTTTGTGACTCCATTTGGGGTTTTCTTGGCAAAGATACTGAAGAGGTTTGCCATTTCCTTCTCCAGTTCATTTTACAGATGAGGAACTGAAGCAAACAGGGTGAAATTATTTGCCCAGGGTCACACAGCTAGTAAGTGTCTGAGGCTAGATTTGAACTCGGGCCCTCCCTACTCCAGATCCAGTTTTCTATCCACTGCCCCACCTAGCTGCTTGACTTCTTTGTGACGAAGGAGAATCTATTGGGGGCAAGCAGAGGGGGAATCTATACTGTGGCAGAAGATAACTCACAGTTCCAGGTATTTAAGGCCATGAGAATCCTTCCTCTCTTTATTGAGTTCTCATACAATTCTTTCTTGCTGAATGGGTTGCTTAGGTGGACTCCCTGGACCTGCTCTTTTCTTGAATCCATAGCTGACTCACTTCTCTGCTTCAAGGGCTCACACTCTTTGATCTGCCTCCTCCAATAGGTGATTGTCTCTCCATATGTGTGTTTTGGCTCCCGACTTCTAGCTGTCCAGTAACTCTGATGAAGTGGTCAATGAGAATGGAGGGGAAGAGAAGAGAAAAAAAATCCCTTTCCCACCTTACTAGCCCTGGCATAGGCAAAGGAGTCTCCTCCACAACTGCTTCCCATTCTTCAAACCATACTAGAATTTATCCACTCCCAGATGGCTTGTTTTTTTTTTTAATATATAAACCTAAAGGGCAAAACTAATTCTTTCAGTCAATCACGAGATATTTCCTACGTGGTTTCTATTGCCTTTATCCATTGGCTGAGGCCCTATAATCTTCTCAAGTTGATTAATGAATTTACATATTGTTGTGGGGCTGTAAGAAAACTCCTTAGCTATGCTTTACATTTTGTGATTATATTCTGGGCCTTCTGTCACTTATATCAACTGATCTGTCAAGGAGGACTTTGTCACACTGGCAATTCTATCGGAGTTTTTAGGGATCTATCCATCAATCCATCCATCCATCCATCCATTCATCCATCCACTCATTCATTCATCCATCTACTAATTCATTCATCCATTCAGCTAATCACGGACTCTTTGCCTGGATCTAGAATTATGGTTCCAGGTTTCATATTCAGTTGCATACAATAAACATTTATTGAGAGCCTTCTGTGTACTCTATCTTGTGCTAAACACTAAGAGAGGGGAGGTAAGGGAAGAACTCTGAAGTTGGAGATCAAAAAGCTAGGTTCCACTGCAAGCTCTACTACTTAGAACCTAGTGTGGTGAAGAGTACAGAATCTGAAATCATAAAATCTGGGCTCCAGTTTTGGTTCTACCACCTATCAACTGTGTGGTCTTGGTAAGTCATTGAGTTCTTTTTTAATTGATTTATTTATTTACTTTCAGTTTACAAGATTCAGTTTCATAGTCCCTTGAGTTTCAAATTTTCTACCCTCCCTCTTCTCCCCCCCCCCCAACCCCATAGCAGCATACAATCAAGTATAGGACCTGCAAATACTTTCACATTGGACATTAGTCTGGTTGTATAGAAGGGTTGTAACCAATAAAGTGAACAATGGGAAAAGAGAAAGAAAACCGAACATGGAAAAGATTGCTAGCATGTAGATTGCTTCAGTCTCCATTTAAACTCTGTTCTTTCTAGATCTTTCTCTGAATGTAGATATCTCCTTCCACCCTGAGACTAATAGAGTTGTCTTATAACTGTGTGTTACTGAGAAGAGTCCAATTTTTCAAAGTTGGTCGTCACACATATAATGTATCTGTGATTGTGTACAAATTGTTCCTGGTTCTGTTCTTCTCACTTAGCATCAGTTTGTATAAGCCTCTCCAGGTGAATATGAAGACCATCCCCTCCCCATTTCTTATAGCACAATAGTATTCCATTACATTCATATACCACAACATTTCCCAATTGGTGGACATCCCCTTAATTTCGAGTTTTTTGCCACCACAAAGAGAGCTGTAATAAATATTTTTGTACATATGGATCTTCCTCCCACTTCTATGATCTCTTTGGGATACAACTCCAGAAGTAGTATTATTGGGTCAAAAGGTATGCAATTATTTATAGCCCTTTGGGCATAGTTCCAGATTGCTCTCCAGAATGGTTGTATCAATTCACAACTCCACCAACAATGCATTAGTGTTCCAATTTTTCCACATCCTCTCCAGCATTTGTCATTTTCCTCTTTTGCCATCTTAGCCAATCTGGCTGGAGAAATATGGTACCTCAAAGTTGTTTTGATTTGCATTTCTCATTGAGCTTTTTTTAAGCCTCGGTTTGCTCACCTGTAAAATAGGGATAATAATATTTATATTCTCCATTTCCCAGGCTTCTTGGGGGTAAAACATTTGCTTAATTTAATTTAAATCACTGCAACATACACATAGCCCAGTGTAGCCCCCTAGCTCACAGGCTTGTGCCTGGAAATCATTGTTCTAAGAGAAGCCAGATTCCAGAAGTGGCCAGATAGACTCTGTCCTAGAATTCACTAGTGTGGTAACATCTTTTTGAACTTAAATTTCTGGGACTTGTGGGAAAGAGAAGCCAGAAAAATAAGAGCTTGTCTCCTATATTGGATACCACATGAGAAGAATGGCAGGCAAGGGTTAAGAGAATTTGTTCTCTGGATATTATTTGTCTGTCCCACTTCTTCTGAGAATTTCACTGGTTACCTTTGCTGGAGGGTGGTAATTGGAAAGTTTGGGGCATGTACTATCTGCCCCACCCTGCCTCCAATCATTTTGGGGAGGAATGAACAGAAGAAGAGAGGTCTGTGACCCTTTCTCCTAGCCAGAAGCAGCCAAAGCTGATTCTTATGTGTATATACTCCAATTCAGTTTTTGTTGCCTTATATTTTCATGTATTCCTAATGTCTTATTACAAACAACGACAAAAAAATCCAAGTGGCTGCTAAATCCTTGTTTTGGTGTGATTGATGATGGCAGCAGATAGAGATTTGGGAAGAAGCTTTGACCCTTTGAAGAGATGGATGACATTATCTCTGCTTCACTGTGAGCTGATGTGTGTGGAGAGTCGGGGGAGGAGTGAACACTGATGCCATTTGGATTCTCTACAAGTAAGAGAGAGGTACCATAACCATTCTTCTAAGCCAACAGAAGTGTACATGAATGAATGCTCATGTGTATATATGTAACATGAACATGTAAATTAACATATATATGTATATATGTGTAGCTTTGGGGTTCATTCCTGGGACCATGCGCAGGGAACCCAGGTGGATGCTTAGTAAACCTGTTCACGATGATGTAGAGTGGAGGAATGTTTGATGTTCTCTGTTTCCTATCTGCTTCCTGCGGGGGTGAATGAAAAGTCTCTTGATTTGTTCCTGAGCCAAAACTAAGTATTCTCAGATAGTTCTGGATTTGTGAAATAGCAGGGAAAAGAGGACTCAATTAGGCTAGTTTTTTAGTCATTTCAGTCACATTGAACTCTTTGTGACCCCACTTGGAGTTTTCTTGGCAGAGATACTGGAGTGGTTTGCCATTTCCTTCTCCAATTCATTTTACAGTTGAGGAAACTGAGGCAAACAGAGTAAAGTGACTGGGCCAGGGTCACACAGCTAGTAAGTGTGTGGTGCTGGATTTGAACTCAGGTCTTCCTGACTCCAGAGGTATATACACTGTGCCACCTAGCTACCCCCATGCTGTATTTTTGTTATCTCCTTCTATGTGTATATGTTATATCCCCACTCCAGTAGATTTGAACTCAGGAAGACAAGTCTTCCTGACTCCAGACCTGGTATTCTATCCATTGCATCAGCTACCTGACCCCTAATTTGTAACTTTGGCTAGTTATTACCTTTTATAAGGGAGAGAAGAAGGACTTTTCCCACCAAGAGGTCCCAGCTCTAGGTTCAAACACCTGATTTGATCCTGGAGGATGCTGGCCTTTAAAAGAGTAGATCAGGCTCTTTCTCATACTCTCTGATTTATTATACCTCCAACCCGAAGTCTGGGGGCGGGGGAGACTCTTAAAACTCCGGTTTGGCTCATATCTAGATTGGTAAAAGAGATGAGCAGATTCCTTTCTCTATTCAGTTTACAAAGTAGTGATATCCCCTGTGCCTTGCCTCAATGGAATTCTGCAGAACAGGCTGCGCGAGTCCCAACATGCTTGAGAGAATGGAAGAGAGACATACAGTGGAAATGATCTTTCTTCATAAAGACTATTATCAGCAGTTCTTCCTGCACTGTGGCCAATCCTTTTTGGCATGGTTTCTCCATCATGGGATTCAAAAGGATCAACTCCAGCCTTCAGCAATGACCGGGAACATGTGTTGTGACTAGCCAAGAAAACTAAAGGAACTCCATTTTTGTCCATAGTATTCTCTATCTCACTCCTGACCCTGTTTGTGTTGCAACCCCAACCCAGTCTACCATCTTCCTTACTGCCCAAACAGTAAGGACAGTTCTATCTATTAGGGTGGGGTTGCAAGAGATAGCTAATCTGAAGAAGGGTCTTTCCTGTTACTAACCCCAGCAATGTGCTCTGTTTAATCAAGGGATACAATATCCCCTATTCCTACTGTGGAAGCCCCCAGTAACATGCCTTGTCTAATCCAGATATATCTTATACCCAATTCATCTCCTGCGTCTCCTTCAGAGAGTGGGAGTAGAGCTCCCTTGGTGGCAAATGCAACAAACCTTCATTGGTTCCTAAATTTCTAGTTTGGAGTTTGGTTTTTGGTTTTGGTTCTGGTTCTAGTTTATTTTGGCATCGGCAATCTTATTGACGGTATTGTTGCACGTGGCCTTATTGTGGGGCCATCAAAGAGGATAAGGATATATATTCAACTCCATGGACAATGCTTCATCCAGAGCACACATGGAACAAGAAGTAGCCTTAGCCCATGCTCAACAAAGTACTCCAAAGAGCAGATGGAGAGAGGAGTTACTTTGATGACCCCAACGTATCTGCAAAGTGCTTCACACCCTTTAAAATGCTACATAAATGTCAATGATTATTATTGCTGTGTATGACTACAAATTAAACTATAGAAGTGTTGAGAGGTTCACCATGAGAGCACTTGGATGGCAAATGACTTTTTTTTTTTTGCAATTCATGAAAATTGTCCGCTAAGAAGATATGGAGGGAAAGCTAGGAGTGTTCATTTACACAATCTGCACAGCTAGGAGTGTCCACACTAATGAATCTTGGATAATTTGAAATATTCAAGTTGAGTTCTGCATGCTTTTTCATAGGATTTAGAACATGAAGATACCTCAGAGAACATCGAGTCCAAACACCTCATACAGAAGGAAAAATTGAGGCTCAGAGGAGAGGATTTAAATTCAGGTCTTGTACTCCAAATCTGAAGTCCTTGTCAATGTACCAGGCTGCCCATGTTGATATGAAAGCTTTGCAGACAGTAACATGGGTTAACCTAGTAGGACTTCCTGGAGACTCACGACTCTAGGATTGGCTAATTATACTCCACGTTGTCTTATACTTTTGAATCCCTCATTCTTTCCCCATCTTTGTCCTATCACTGCTCACCTCTTGCCAAATTTCAGTCTGAATAACTCTCACCATTCACCTCCTTTCCTCCTACTCAGATGCTGCTGAATAGAGGTAGAGGAAGTCACATAACTATGCTGACTTTGTGCCTTATAATTCATATTATTCAAATTCTACTGAGCTCTCACTACAGCAAGGCAATCCTTTAATTCCTCTGTAATTGATTTCCTATCTCATTACCCAGGGAAGCTATTCCAAACTTTCTCTTCCTTCCTCGTTCTATGTCTGCTGGGCTAGTTTCCCTTCAAGAGATCTGTGAGGCTGCTCTCGAGATCATCATTGGAAAGGCTTCCTTGCTAGCTAAAACATAGGCTCTATACTATTATAAGTCTGTGTCAGAGATATCAATAGAATTCTCATTGTTTTGTGAGAATAGCTCTCCAAACTAGAGTGACCAGTTCTTGTGGGGAGTAAGGCAGTGGAATAGCCATCTAATCTGAATTTTCTATTGTTTTTAACCTTAGGGATTGTATCCTTTTATCTTTGTTGCTAGGAAAGTTTTGGGGTTTTTTTTGTTTTTTTGTTTTTTGTTTTTTTACTACATTATATGGTCCATGAGTGTTTTTATTACATTTAAACCACAAGTCTGAATCACTAAAGTGGCCTGAGTTAGGACTGACCAAGAATATTTAAGAGATTGTTTATAACTAAATTCATTCTTTGTTAAATTCTGTTCAGTTTGCAATTAAATTCACTTTGTGGCTGAATTCATTTTTGAAGTGGGGAAGGGATTATGTGAAAGAAATAGAACTTTAAGTGGCTGGAGGACCAAGATAGAAGACTTTGATATCTCGTGGTCTCATTGTTCTTAGTGGTATGTGGGGAGTCTTCCCAGTGGGGTAGGAAGGAAGCTTTCTTTCACTTTTCAGGGTTAACAAGGTGGATGCTTAAGGAACTTGACAGGTAAAGTAAAAATAGAACAAAATAAACAATTCCTTGGTTCTTATTAGTGACTTTAGAAAAACTGGATTGGTGAAAGAAGGAAAATTAGGAATAATTTGTTCTTGTGTATTGGATAGTTAGAAATGGAGATGGGAGCAGCTAGGTGGTGCAGTGAATAGAGCACTGGCCCTGGAATCAAGAGGACCTGAGTTCAAATTCGGCCTCAGACACTTAACACTTACTAGCTGTGTGACCTAAGTAATGATAATGGGATGTAAAGATCTTCCATGCCCCTTGTATTGGCAAGCTAACAGGTACTTAGGACTTAGTTTCAAGTTCCTAACTGTGTCAAGTATTAAAACCCTGAACTTGTGGATCCCACAGTGGGATGAACTTGCTAACATAGCAGAAAGGGGTGGGGCAAGGAGGAGCTAATACTATAGATAAGGAGAGGCCCAGGCCAGAACAGAACTTGTAATGGCAGAATTTCTTCTGAGAGCCAGCCAGAACTTCTGCTGGGGACTTCTGCTGAGAACTGCAAGGAAGGGGAGCTGCTAGGAGCCGGAACTGCTGGGAATGAGCAGCATGCCATCACAAGTTCGGGGTCTTAATACTTGACAGTAGCTACTGTGAGTGAGGAGAGGAGGGTCTTTGCCTGAGGTAGCCTGTTTTGTTTTAAAGGCTTGGGAATGTAGGTGTTCACTGCATTAACTATGTGCACCAACTTCGTGGCTACTGTAATGACTTTGACTTTCTGGTTTTGGGACTTGGCTTTCTGATATTTGAATAAATGCTTGGCTCTGTCCTCCATGTGGAAAACCTGTTACATTTTGTGATTCACAACTACACCAACATATTTATAGTCACCGTGGGCATTGTGAATATTGCATTGTTGTTACACTTGGGCAAATCACTTAACCCCAATTGCCCTGCCTTTGTCCCTCCAAAAAAACAAAAGAGAAGTAGAGATGAATGGGTTTTTCATCTTTAAAGAATGTACAATTTCTAGATCTAGTCATAGTTTGGATGAAAAGGGCAATGAAAATGAGGATGGGAAATGGATAAGCTGCAGATGAGAAGCATGATCTTTGACCCAGAGGCTTTCTTGGAGAATATGTTAAACCCTGCTGATATTAGGGCTATAAAGGAAGAGAATAGGAGGAATAGTAAAGATGAAGATTAGGAATCAGGATTAGTGTGAAGAGAGCCTTAGGCCTATCCCATTATCCTGGATAGATTACTTTCCAGGATTGTCTTCCAATATAGGGCAGTCAGGGCTTTCACTTACAAGGAACTAGGAAGGTCACAAGAGAAGTTTAAACAGCAAGTAATTAATCATTAGAAGAGTGGCTAGCTCTCTAACAGATGAATCTCTCTAATGGCAAGTTTTTGCCATGGTCAAGTTCAATCACTTTAGAGAATTATGGAGAAATTCCTTCTGTAAAACCAGGTGAACCAGTTAAAGGCCCCAGATGAGGACTGCTCTTTGTCTCATGTTATGGGGAGTTTGGCACACTTGGCCCACAAAGATGAATTCCCTCTGTGTCTTATTCTTTGAGAAGTGACAGCAACATTTTGATAACATTTTAGAGAGATGGGTCTGGTGAACTGAACTGAGGTCATCTCTGCAAAATCCACTATTTCCTTTACTGTTGTTGTTCTTCAGTCATTTTTTAGCCATTTCCTACTCTTTGTGACCTAATTTGGGGTCAGCAGAGATACTAGACTGGTTTGCCATTCTATTCTCCAGCCCATTTTACAGATGAGGAAACTGAGGCAAACAGAGAAAATGACTTGCCTAGGGTCACACAGCTAGTAAGTGTCCGAGGCTGGATTTGAACTCAGGAAAATGAGTCTACTTGACTCCAGGCCTGGTGTTGTGCACTTCAGCACCACCTAGCTGCCTCTCCAATTCCAGTAGTCAGTTTCTACTATACCATACTCCCTATGAGTAGTCTGCAATTAGATCCCACCTTTTGGTCAAAGTCCTACCTGAATGCCATCAGAATATAGTTATGGGTCTTATCTACTAGACCACCATGCAGTACTGGGCAAATCAATTGGTGAGAAAATTGAGGGAGCTTCAGCAGCTTTCCAAGTGAATAGGAATATCTACACAAAGAGGTGATCTGGGAAAGAAGGAAGAAGGCATGGGGTCTGCCACCACGTTAGATAGGCGGTAGTACCTTTTTTCTGTAAGGAGCTTTGGGTATGGCTTTTGAAATGTGAAGCTGACAAGAAAATGATTGCTGGTCAGTCTAGAGGAGATACTAATAAAACAATATTGGAACATCCAGGATGCAGGAAGTAAGAGTCCTTCTGCTCTGCCCAAATTTAGGACATCTCTGAAACCCTCTACCCTACTTGGTCAGTCCGTCACCGTGGGAATTCCTTACGTGGTCTTTTCAAGGAACACAAATCATTGCATCTAGATTTGAGGGACTGATGAGATGAAGTCCTCTAGGTTGAAGGCCAAGGTTTCCTTGGGATTTAGGCTATTCTAATCCCAGGACCAGAGCAGGATTAGAAGCTATGTGCCCAAGGCATTGTGGTTTACAAAACAGGGGGTAAAGGGGGTGGTATTATCACATATTTAAAGGTCTTCTAGATCCCAGCAACAAGGTTACCATTATATTAAAGGACTTTCAGGGGGACAGAGCCAAGATGGCGGCGTAGCAGCAGCAACACATCGCAGCTCTCACATAGCCACCCCAAAATACCCATAAAATAGGACTCTAAACCAAACCTACAACTCCAAAACACACACAAGGTTACTTCCCACTAAAGTCAGCTC
>JAQQSV010021992.1:0-10669 GCA_028646515.1 Pseudochirops corinnae | reverse complement strand
TATCAAGGTTGGTCATCATATGTACGATGTGTCCGTGATTGTGTACAATCTTTTCCTGGTTCTGCTCTTCTCACTTAGCATCAGTCCATATAAGCCTCTCCAGGTAATTATGAAGTCCATCTCCTTCCCATTTCTTATAGTACAATAGTATTCCATTACATTCATATACCATAGCTTGTTCAGCCATTCCCCAATTGATGGGCATCCCCTATATTTCCAGTTTTTTGCAACCACAAAGAGAGCTGCAATAAACATTTTTGTACATATGGGACCTTTTCCCACTTCTGTGATCTCTTTGGGATATAATCCCAATAGTGTTATTGCTGGGTCAAAGGGTATAGCCCTTTGGGCATAGTTCCAGATTGCTCTCCAGAACAGTTGTATCAAGTCACAACTCCACCAACAATGCATTAGTGTTCCAATTTTTCCACATCCTCTCCAGCATTTGTCATTTTCCTGTTTTGTCATCTTAGCCAATCGGTGCAGATATATCTTGTTTGTCATGTGTAACAAAGACACTCTCTGATATGGAAGAAGGTCAGGAATCTTACGAGGAGGATAGAAATCTCCCTCAGGTGTTTCATCTTGGCTTGCTACTTTGGATATAGCAGTCAAGTAGCTACCAATTATTAAAACAACTAGAATTTTCCATTGATAAAGATTGCAGATATAGGAAGAAGTGAAGTTCCAGAGGAAGGACAGAGTAAGGATATTGGACAAGAAGAAAGGACATGACCCATGAAAACTCTAAAGGCCTTAGGATGAAAAATGCTATCTATCCCCAGAGAAATTTCTGAGAGTGTCTAAATACAGATTGAAGCGTAATTTTTTTTTTGCTTTCTTTACTTTTCTTGAGGGATTTAAAAATTGGTCTATGTTTTCTTTTATACCATGACTACTATGGACATGTTTTGCATGACCACATATTATAACCTATACTAAACTGCTTGTCTACTCAATGGGTGGGGTCTGGGGAGGGAGGAAGGAAAATAACTTGGAACACAAAGTTTTAAAAATGAATTTTAAAAATTGTTTTTACATGCAACTGGGGAAAATGAAGGTAATATGGAAATGTTTATAATATTAAAAAGTCAATGAAAAAAGTAGGAGAAGGAAGATGAAGAGGAGGGGGAGAAGAAGAAGAAGGAGGAAGAGGAGTAGGAAGAGACTTCTTGACTTCAACAAAAATAGAATCCTATCAGTCTACTACAGACACAAACGGAACTTGAGTCTTATTTTTCCATTTAAAAATGAAGACTATAATAATTTCTTTTATACTTCTTTCTGCTTCTACAAAATTATTTGACTTGAGGGTTGAGATGTATACTTTAGAGAAAGTCTCTGAATTTTGTTTTAATGTTTAGTAGGCAATGGCTTCTAACAGTTTACCCAGATAGTTCAGTGGCAGAGTGGATAGAGTGCTAGATTTAGACTAGGGAAGACCTGAATTCAAATCCTACCTCAAGACTCCGTTATCTTCAAAATGAGCTTTATAATAGTACCTACTTCCCAGGGATGTCATGAGGATAAAATGATATAAAATTTGTTAAAATAATTTGCAAATGATGATTACAATATAAACCAACACATTAGTGTAACATGAAAGTTCAGTATTTAAAGGAAGACTACATGAAATCTTTTTGCGAAGCCTAGAATGCTTTGTGGAATAAATAATCAACCCTGAATTTAAATTTTTTTCAAATTTATATTTTCATATAGTTCATTAACCTAAAGATCTAGTTGTTGGTTCTGCTCCTAATTTTCTATAACTTATTTCAAAATATTGGGAAATATGTGAACTCACTATTTCCAACTTAATTTTACTACTTTTAAATATGGTTGATGCTTTTCATTTTTGTGTCTTGATACAAGATGAACTACAGTAGTTTTTTGACATATGGGACATAGAACAACAGTAGATTTGGGGTCAGAGGACCTGGGCTCAGGTAACAATTCTTCCACTTAACTACCTTATGTGATCTGGGGCAGCTTACTTCTTTGAATTTCGTTTTTCCCATTCTTTATAAAATAAAGAGTGTTGGACCAAGTTGTTTATTAAGATTTATTTAAGTTTAATTCTATGATCCTTTGTGTCTGAAACTGAAGGCCAAAGAACATGGTAAATAATAAGTAATTTTGATTCATTTTATATCCATGAGGAGCAATAGAGGAAAAGAATGAGAAAAAGAGGAGAGAAAGAGGGAGGGGAGGAACAAGACTCACAGCTCAATTCTGGATCAAGAAGATGGCTGGGTTGCCTGTCAGAATTATCTAGGTAAGGCAACATTTGTTGGCAAGTAAGTTCCTAAGTAGAACCAGATAGAATTAATGCATATTTTTATCATTTAGTCACTGCAGGTCTACAGGATTCCTTATTTGGAGGAGGAGTTTTGAAAATGGAAGTATTTCCTTGGAAGAATATCCAATGGTAGTTCCTAAAGTATATTTTATGAGTAAAATGTATTACCCTAATGTAGACAAGTTGAGAACAATATATTCAGGTATTTTGAAAGATAAATGGTCTCACATGTAGCAGATCTATATAATGTGGCTCTCAGTCTATATTTTCGTTGTGCTCCAATTTGAAACAGTCCATTAGGAAATGATGGAAAGTGAAAGACCAAGAAGTCTGAGTCATTGAAAGATCCAGAGTATGGACTGATGTTTTGATTATGAACAATTCAATCTCACCATCAAGTGAGCATCATTTCCCTTTCCTGCCAAAATCTTTTCCTTTCCTTTCTTAGCATTCAATAGATAGACTTTGAAACATTACAGAATGCAAATGCATACTGTATTCACTGCTTTTTGATTAAATGCACTTTAGCAAATCTATGTCTTGTCCTGATTCAGTGTTGTAATGCAGAAGAAGAGGCTAGAAGTATCATCTGGTTTGTTGTGAAATTGTTTAAAAGCATTTGCATGTCTCCACTTTAATTTATCTACCCCATCATAGTTTAAGAGGAAGCATGGAGAATGAAAGTCTTTGTCAGCTAGTTGCAAGGTAATGACTTTGTTCAGTTATGTGGGCTCCATTTCCACTTTTAGGGTGAAGCTCACTGCATTGGTTAATTCACCTAACCGGTTATACTTTAGAAATTACATTCTATCCAAGGCTAACTAATCAGATACTGCATCAGCTGTTCTTAAGTTAGGGTCTGTGATTTTAAAAACAATTTAAAATTTAAATATTGAATTAAATTTAAAAATCATGAGAGTGGAGAGCCAAGATGGCAGAGTAAATGCAATAACTTGACTTTACTCTCTCAAATTTTTTTTCCCAAACAACATTAAAATGATGCCTGAAAATCATTTCTGAAGTAGCAGAAGCAAAAAAAAAAAAAAAAAAAAAAGTGAAATAATTTTACAGTTTAAGACAACACGTCAATGGAAAAGGTCCATCTCACTATGGTGAGAGTTGAGTGCAGTTTAGTGCAGGCCATATGGAGCCAGCCAGGAGTAGACCTTGGGGGAGGTGAGGGTGCATCCACACCTCTCAATTCACACTTCATTTGCACCAGTTGTCCCGATCCAGTTTCTGGAACTTTTAGCCCACAGATGGTAAGTGGTTCAGACAACTGGGCAGAAGATTACAGGGGACCTTTTGCTAGGGACTAAGCAACCAAGGGACTAGGACCAAGACACTATCGCATTAACTATATGTGTTTCCCAGTCATTGTCCCAGGACAAAGAGGAGCACTAGAAGAAACAATGATTCTGGTCTCAGTTCCAGTGAAGAAAAGAGTGATTATTGAAATTTACAGACTGGAGCAGAAGCCAGGAAAGCAGTGACCACATCTCTTCTTATATCATATGATTTGGGAACTGAAAACTTACAGATCCCCAGAATTAGCTCTGAAAAGAGCAGCAGAAAAATACTTGAACTTGAGACAGTGCCCCCTTCATGCTGGGAGCAGAGTTCAACTTTAAAATTAAATTAAAAGTCAAGAAATAGGTTGAGGTGTGGAGCCAAAATGGCAGAGAAAAGGCAATGGCTTTCCTGAGCTCTCCTAAATTCCCCTCCAAACAATTTTAATAACCTCAAAACAAATTCTGTAGTGGAAAAACCCACAAAAGGATATGGTAAAACAATTTTCCTACCCAAGACAACTTATAAAGTTATCAGAAAATATCTATCACATTGCTGTGAGAAGGAAGCACTGGCTATACCAGCTCCAGAAAATAAGCAACAGACATTGAGAGTGACTCAATCAATAGAGTCAGTGACAGAATTCCAAAACTGTAATCCCTAGATGGTAAAGGAAATTACAGGGATACCTTTGGGGCCCTGGGTGCAGGATTCTACTGCATTGCCCATATTTTAATTCCAGTTTCAGTTCTGAGTCACTAATATACCAGAACTTGAACTCCCAGTGGAGAGGGGACCTTCCTCCCACTTCCAGGGCAGAAAAAAGTGCTTGTTATCAGTTACAGACCAGAGCACAAGCCAGGAAAGGAGTAAACACACATCTCATTAGATTATACCACCTTGGAAGAATTGAAAATTTACTTACTCCCAAAACTAGCTACACAAAAAAACCTAAAGATTGGGATACTGTCCCCTGCACCCAGGGGGCAGAATGCAACTTTAATATAAAGTTAAAAATCAAGAAATAGGCAGGAAAAATTAGCAAACAACAAATAAAGATCCTGACTATAGAATGCTGCCATGGTGATGGAGAAGAGCAAAACACAAACTCAGAAGAAGACAAGAAAATCAAAACTGCCACACTGAAAGGCTCAAAGAAAAATATTAATTGGTCTCAGGTCTTGGGAGAGCACAGAAAGGATTTTAAAGATCCAATAAGAGAGGTAGATGAAAAATTGGGAAAAGAAATGACAATGAGGCACAAAAATCATGAAAAAAGAGTCAACGACTTGGTAAAGGTAGTACCAAATTACTGAAGGAAATAAAAAACAGAATAGGCCAAAATGTAAAAGAGATACAAAAACCTAATGAAATGAAAACCTCCTTAAAAAGCAGAATTGGTCAAATGGGAAAAAAAGATATACAAAAATTCACTGAAGAAAACAACTTCTTGAAAAGTAGAATTGGCAAATGGAAAAGGAAGTACACAGCTCAATGAATGAAATAATTCTTTAAAAATAAGAATGGGTAAATGGAAGCTAATGACTCCCTGAGACATCAAGAAGCAATGAAAAAGATCAAAAGAATGAGAAAACAGAAGAAAATGTGAAATATATAATTCAGAAACAACTGAACTGGAAAACAGATCAAGAAGACAATTAAAAAATTATTGCACTTACTAAAAGCTACAACATAAAAAAAAAAAGGCTAGACATTGTATTTACAGAAATTGTCAAGGAAAAACTGCCACCATATCCTACAACCATAGATGATCTCTCATAAAAGAGATGCAAAAGAGCTTTTAAAATGGAGGGGAAGATAGAGGAGGTGGGGATGATCTGAATCTTACTCTCATTGGAATGGACTCAAATAGGGAATCTGCACAGCTGGGCACAGCAATCGATCCTATGCTACAAGGAGTAGGAGAAGGGGATAAGAGAAGGGGGGAGGTGATAATAGAAGGGAGGACAGTTGGGTGAGGTGGTAGTCAGAAGCAAACTCTTTTGAGGAGAGACAGAAGCGAAAGAGAGAGACAGAGAGAAAGAGAGAGAGAGAGAGAGAGAATAAGATAAACAAGGGGAAAATAGGGGGGAGGGAATTATAATTAATACTCATGGCTGTGAAAAAATACAGCAACTTTCTCTGATAAAGTTTTTATTTCTCAAATATATAGAGAATTGAGTCAAATTTATATATTAAAAAAAGACATTGCCCATTTGAAAAATGGCCAAAGAATATGAAAGACAGTTTTCAGAAGAAGAAATCAAAACTGTCTATAGTTATATTGAAAAAAATGCTCTAAATCACTTAATTAGTGAAATGAAAATTAAAACAACTCTGAGGTACCACCCCATACCTATCAGAATAGCTACTATAACAGAAAAGTGAAAAGGAAATGTTTGAAGATATGTGGGAAAATTAAGACACATTCATTGCTGGTGGAGTTGTGAACTGATTCAACCACTCTGTAGAGCAATTAGGAACAATGCCTAAAAGGCTAAAACAAACAAAGAAACATGTATACCCTTTGATCCAGCAATACTATTACTAGGTCTGTATCCTAAAGAGAAAGAAAGGAAGAAAGAAAGAAAGAAAGAAAGAAAGAAAGAAAGAAAGAAAGAAAGAAAGAAGGAAGGAAAGAAAGAAAGAAAAGAAAGAAAGAATGAAAGGAAGGAAGGAAGGAAATGAAGAAGAATGAAAAAGAAAGAAAGAAAGAAGGAAAGAGAAAAGAAAAAAGAGAAAGAAAATGACTATATGTACAAAAATAGGTATAGCAACTTGTTTAGTGGTGGCAAATAATTGGAAAAAAGAGATGATGGCCATCAATTAGAATATGGGTCAACAGCTTATGGTACATGATTGTGATGGAATACTATTATACTATAAGAAATGACAAGCAAGCTGATCTCAGAAAAACATGGAAAGATTCACATGAACTGATGCAAAATGTAATGAGCAGAATTAGGAGAATAGTGTACATAGTAAAAACAATATTGTATAATGATCAACTGTGAATGACCTCTCAGCAATACAATGATTCAATACATTTCTGAAGAACTTATGATGAAAATGCTATCCATCTCTGGGGGGGTTGGGGGGGGAGGGCAGAAAACTGAAGGGGTCTGATTGCAGATTGAACCACTTTACAAAAAAAATTATCTTCCTTGTTTTTGTTTTCTTTTTTTGTTTTTTTATAACATGACTAATAAGGAAATATGTTTTATATGAATGTACAAGTACAGTCTATATCAAATTGATTGCCTTCTTAATGAGGGGGAAGAGGAGGAAGGGAGTGAAGGAACTTGGAACTCAAAATTACAAAAGAAAAACCAAATATAAAACTGTTTCGATGTGTAATTGGAAAAAATATTAAAATATAAAGTAAAAAAATAAATTAAAAATGATGACTAATAATATAGTTTACTTTTTAATGCTACATATTTTATTTTATATATTTAGAAAGGGTCCCATAAGCTCCATCAGACTTCAGAAGGCATCCATAACTTACATATACATGTTAATAATATCTCCTAAAGATGAGCAAGCTGGATCTGTGAACAAAAATGGAAACATTCAAAATCAATCTCTTACTAATATTGTTTCTGCTTGTAAGTGTAGAAATCTCCCTTGAAGAAAAGCTTGTGGCCATTTTTTTATGGTTTGCTTGGAAACTCTTCTGTAGATCTTATATTTAAGTAAAAAAATGCTTTTGTCATATTTTTTTTTTGTTTGGAGAGTGGTGCATAGAGCAAAAAAGAAAGTAGTACAGCAGTATACACAACCACTTAGTTCAATGACACATTTCCCGTTTGTTGTCTAGAGTATTTTAGAGTCAGGTTCAAAGTCATCCCACTTTTTGGTTTCTTTAAGACTCTCTCAAACTTAGTGATGGAACTTTTCTATTCTCAATAAGAGAAAAGGAAAGTTACATTTAATGATCAGTAAGTTAAAGACTGGACAGGAAAATAAAGCTACCTTTTGCATCTAGAAAATGATTTTCCTGAGAGGAGAGAGAGACACAGAGAGAGAGAGAGAGACAGAGAGACAGAGAGAGACAGAGACAGAGACAGAGACAGAGACAGAGAGACAGAGAGACAGAGAGACAGAGACAGAGAGAGAGACAGAGACAGAGAGAGAAACACTAGAACACCAAAGAAATATCTTCACTTTTGTCTCATCAAGTATAATAGTAAATCATATTTTAGCGACACCCAAAAAGGACCTACTATATACCATATTATACATGTTTAAGGCATTTTATACACACACACACACACACACACACACACACACCTTTAGATAATGTTAAAGCAAGAGGGAATAATGTGGTCAAACATCTACTTGGCAGTGTCATTAATATCTATCACTCTGTACTGCCCTCAGCTCAACATTTTTTTTCCTATTTATTGCAGCAATTCTTCCATTTGAGAAAATAAGATTATCTCTGCTTACACCCACTCAGAGGAGATAATGAAATTATATGTATTCTTTCCCCTTCAAATTTAATCAATCACAACATCTGTCTACCAGAGATGAGACAAACTTGCTTAGACCAACATGGTTTACCTGTCACCAAAGCTGTACACTCTGGTTCAGGAGGAGGTTGAACATCTTGATTAATACTGCCATCCATCCTGATTGAGTCTTTAGATACATTATAATGTAGGCAAGCTCATTCTGACTCAGAAAACAAAATTGACTTGGACATCATATTCTCTACCTCAAATCTTTGAAGCTGTTTTATTAGAGAAACCAGAGAAAGGTACGCTGGGTAACTCCACAATGGAGGTTTTACAGAGAGACATGGACAAGAATAGTTCAAGATGAGAAGCAGGTAATATTCTCACCAATGAGATTCAATGAAATTCAATTAAATTAACAATTATTCAATCCCTACTATATGCAAGTTACTATGCTAAGTTTACAGCAATCCAATGAGAAGAAAAAAAACAGAAAGCTTTTGTCTCCAGGACATTCTATTGAGGAATAACCCCATATATACAAATAAGTATATTGATATTTATGTTTTACATATGTACATGTAGTCACACAAAGATATGCATGTATAGATTCATTTAGTTATATGCATATTTGGGGGAAGAAAACACAGAGTAGTCATTGAACCAGTTTATCTAGAACATAGTCACCTATATAGGTAGGCATCTTCAGGAAGATCTGAGTTCAAATATGACTTCAGATAATTATTAGCTCTGAAACTTGGCAAATCACTTAATATGACTCAACCTCAGTTTTCTTATCTGTAAAATGAGATAATACCTCCAAAGATTATTTTGAGGATCAAATGAAATATGTGTAAAGTGTTTTGCAAACCTTAAAACAATCTATAAGTACTGGCTATCTTGTATTATTACTATATAAACACTATATAAATATTAGCTAGCTTGTATTAAATAATAGCTAACTTGTATTATTATTAGTAGTAGGAATAGGAGCAGTGCTATAAAATCAGCTTGGAAAACAAAGCATGATTCAGATTATGGTTGGTCTCATATGTGAGGCTGAGTTACATTTTATTCTAGTTGTACTGGTGATGAGGTGCAGGCTCTGGGAGCCCCCTTGAGCTCCCCTAGAATCTTTGAGGTGCAGGCTCTAGGACTGCCTCACCCTTGAACTCTCCTTGGGTCTTCCCAAGGAAGGCATTTGCCTGAGGCCATAAGCCTTAATTTGTGCCTCTGCCCAAGTCTTTAGCCCTCCTTTGTTCCAACAATTTCCCACCCTTGATCCTCCTGTTCCCACCCTTGAACTGGCCTGGCCCACCATTGTCTGTGGTCCCCAGGTAGCCTGCAGCACCTTCCCACCATTAATCACTCATTACTGGAGTCTGACCTCATTTGACTCCTGAAGACCCTCCCCAAATTACCACCCCTAGATTCCCACGATCTTTCTGTATGTGAGATCCCATCTTCCCTCCATGTGGTGTGAGAGCACCATAGAATGCCCTAGAACAGACTTGGTCTGAGTCAGATGACTCTGGCCTACTTGCCCAATGCAAGCATCACAGATACCTAGGCTCCTTAAGAGTCTATCCCATATGGCAAACTTTTAATGAACTTTTAATAAACTTTGTTTTTCTTTGGCTGAGAAAAGACTTGAGTCAAATCATTCAGCAGGACCAGATGTGTTGGTATTTTGCAGTCTCAAGCAACCCTAACCCTTTTTATGGGGTAACCTCTTCACTGGGGAGCCACTGGAGTTTTTTTGAGCAGGTGACTGATATAGTCAGTTCTTTATCTTAGGAAAGCAATTTTCGTCCTTCTTATAATATTTGTAAAGGATAAAATGAAGAGAGGAAATGCTAGAATTGGGGAGAATAATTAGGAGGCCATTTGATGCATTATTATTAGGAGATCATAGATTCAATGAATTATGTCAGCTATTATTATATGTATTTATCTGTCATTATTAAAATATTATCTCTCAAAATTTAATCAATTTGGATTTCACCTCCCTTATTTGAAATTCAGCTAGGTTGGTCTTAAACTAGTCTTTGTATTTTCACAAACAAACTTGTAAGCAAATTTAAGACTATGAATAAGACTTCAGGAGGACTATTCACCCTGTTTAAAATAATTAACTTTTTTAAGCACTTCAGTTAACATCCATTTGCATGCAAATTATTGAGATACCTTTGACAAATGATCATTTTATCTATTCATCCAAGCAGGCCTGGCCGGATATTTGCTTTCCCATTAATTCTTATAATTCCATATGCTTAGGAAAGAGAAGCATAGAATGTCACAGCTAAAAGGACCTTTACTGAGTCTCACCCTTTCATTTTACTGAGAGAATGAAGCAGGTCTGGAGTCATCCAAAATAATGAAATATTTTTTCTATTAAAATGTTCTATAAATCATATTTAATAGTTCCTATTTGATATTTCAAATAACCTTCAATCTCCCAGGTGTGGGTTTTCCTTCCAAGAGAACAGATTGTAGCCACCCACTCCTCCTTATCCTATCATATTCTTGTCTGTGCCTTTCCACAAATTCTTGGTAGAAAATTGAATCTAATCTTTGTAGTTCTCTCTCTCTCTCTCTCTCTCTCTCTCTCTCTCTCTCT
>JAQQSV010021991.1:0-10669 GCA_028646515.1 Pseudochirops corinnae | reverse complement strand
TTTTCAGCCAATAACAGGGGGGCAGTTGTTAGAAGTGGGGAGGCAGCCCCTCATTCCCGAGCGCATCTGGCAAGGCGCGGGATGGAGCGCCTCTCTCGCTCTCTCTTGGCCTCCAGGAGCTCAGGCTTGGGAAGCTAGGCTATTTAAACCAACCCAAGTGAAGCCAGGAGGCAGGATCCTGCGGGCTCTGGCGGTGGGTGGGATTGCACGTGCTGTGAAAGTGTCCAGGCTCACGGGGCAGAGGCGAGTGGCGGTCACCTGGGGCGGGGAGGAGCAGCTCTCAGAGCGCTTGGAGATCGCTCCGGTGCCCCGAGACTGCCAAGGGATTGTCCTCGTCCTTTTCCACGCCCTGAGGGAAGGAGTTTTCTCAGGGAGGGGCATTTGGGCTTTGGTCGCTCCTACTCGCAGCTTTCGGATACCAGACCATGGAGACCCGGAGACTCTCGGGCCCAGAGCAGGAACTGATCCGAGAGAGCTGGCAGAAAGTGAACAGCAATCCCCTACAGCACGGAATGATCTTGTTTACCAGGTGAGGGACTGGCCGAAGCCCCAGAGCTGACCACGGGTCAGTGGCCTCTGGCCTCGGGGTTGGTGGGGGAGCTCCCCCAGACTTGGAGGAGATAGCAAGAATAAGGATGGACACAAATCTCTGATGCTTCTCCCCAGCTGCCAATCTCAGCTCTGCAATGTCTTTCTGTTTCCTCGGGATGGGTCTGGGAGGAAGAGGACGGACAGCCTCCCGCTCCACCATGTGGGATACCATTCTGTGAAGCGATAGATTTTTTGGCTTCTCTGGGGTTTTACATCTTCTCCTCTTGGGTCACCTTAGTGCGTTTCTCCTGTGGAGGGGAGAAAATCTAGGACTGATTTGCCTCTCAGCTTAGGACTGACCCTTCATTGGGGTAACTTTGCTAACAGGTGGTACCTGTGGGTAGTTGAGGATGAAGGTGTATGTGTCTGGCATGGTGACAGTGGATGGGTGTTTTCTTTGGTCTCCCTTTCTCTGCCTGTCTTTTCAGCCAATGTTCTGGCTCATCATGCTGCAAACCCCAACCCTCCCCTCCCCGCCCCCATCATCTGCTCTGCCCATTTTAATCTGAATATTGCCTTAATTGTCTGTGACATGGCAGCCTCCCTAGTGGCCAAACCCTGGCCCAGGGGAGAAGATCATTTCATTACCTCCAGTCCCTGGGCAGAGGAAATGGTGCCCAGATCAACTGATCCCTACCCGCCCCCCCCCCCTCCCCACCAAGTGACTGACTTGATTCTGGCAAACACTGATGAAAGACTTTCCTGAGTTAATGAGTAGGGCTGAGTTCTGAGGGGCCAAAGGACAGAAAGCCAGGAACTGCTGCTATCCAGATTCCTTCAGTCCTGTGAGATTTTAGTTCCCTCTGGAGTCCAGCCTCGGTTCAGAGAGAAGGTAAAATCTCAGGACCTAAATCTTCCTCATCACATAGTAGGGTGGAATAGAGAAGGGGACAAGACAAGTGTATGTTGGGGGTGGGTGGTGGGTGAGAATAGAGTTGGAGGAGGAAGCAGAAAGAAGGGTGAGAGGCTTGGGGCAGGAGTATCATTGTTGGCAAGAAAACAGCTGGGACACATCTTTAGGGAAATGAGGCTATCTCTTTGGAGGATCATATAATCCAAAACCAGAAAGGGTACTTAAAGATTATATAGTCTAAATCTTTAATTTTGCAGGTGAGGAAACTGAGGCCCTGAGAAGGGCAAGACTTATCGAAGATCACAGAACTGGTAGATAGCAAAGCCAATTTTCAGGGGCTCTGACTCCTAATCCAACGTTTTTCCCCTCTGCACCAATGAAGACATGTTCCTCCAGGAGGAATACCTCATCTCCCATACAGGAAATTTGGGGAAAATAACCTTTCTTCCCTCTAAGGTGGGGGGAAGAAAACCAAAAATGAACCAAATCCAAAGTCCTTTCCACATTTTCAGCTCCTATATTCCCTTGGAACATCAGATTCCTCGAGAAGACACTTTCTCGTAACCTGGAGGCCACCGCCTCTATGCACTCCCTTCTTCTCTCACGCCCAATGCACACCTCTAGGCATAGCAGAGCTCAAGGCTCAGTCAAGGGTTTCTCAGTGTGTCCAACTCATCCTGGCAGGAGATGGTTGTGCTGCTCAATGTTACCTGCTGAGAGAAGCAGGTAACTCCAAAGATCAAACACAGAACTCTTGGAAACTCTCCAGAGGTATACGAAAGCTTGGCTGCCTCTACCTTGCTGAGAGAGAGGATCTATTTGTAGTTTGGAAAGAAAATGGTTGACATTTGTGGACTGAACTCAGGGCAGCAAATAGTGTCAGCCTGGGGAGGAGGGTTCCCCTTTTCTTATTTTCTTTAGGTCTCTGCTCTGAAAAGAATGGGGGTAAACTTCAATGAAGAAAAGAAGTATTTTTTCCAGAAAAGGACCCATTCTGGATCTTGTGGCCACTGTTCCTTCATTAAAGTAGAAAGAACACTGGATGTCGCTAGTCAATGGTCGCTAGTCAAGTTGGTTCTGCTGTTAACTAGTTGTGTGACACTGGGCAAGTCACTTACCTTCTCAACCTCAGGCTCCTTATCTATAATGAGGATACAATGCATTCCTTGCTTTAACAGACTGGTTCTAAAAATCAAATAAGATACCACATATACGACTTTTTGAAATTTAAGGAGTGAGATAAAAGCCATGGTAGTAATTATGATGATGTAAATCTTGGGCATTTTAGGCCCCTATGCAAAGTGAGGGATCCCCTTATACCAAAGGTGACACAGGTGTTAAAAGCCTTAAGTTTCTCTTTTCCCCCTCACACCCTATTATCCCTAAGTCAGGGGTACTGCTTTGCTGGCCTTTCTTTACAGAAGATCAATTATTTTTCAGGAGAGAGTGAGGAAACTGGGAAGATGGAATACCTAATCTTGGATGGCGATGCCTTCTTAGACCGCCATATTGAAGGAAAGACCATCAGCTTTTGGTGGCAGCAATATGATCCCTAAGCCATTTCAGGGTCTAAGATAATGGAATGAGAGGAGCTGTCTTGGCCTTCCCATTTCTGCAAAGTGTTTAGGGCTTTAGGGATTCTGCTGATGCAGACAAAAGCCTTGGGTGTCATTCTTCCCTGCCACATGTCTCACAGGATGGCAGATCCTTTCTGTCACTTAGGTGGGGAAGGGAGGATTCATGAGGAGTAGAGAATACAAGGGCTGAAGAAACCCCCTATGAGCTACTAAAGGAAATTTAGGAGAGGGTACCTGTAATAGACCAGAGTGGCATGGTTTTGGGGGCAAACAATTTCCTCTTGCTGGGTATCAGTGTCGCTTTATTACAGGTGGAGGAAAGTGTTTTTCATCAGATGAGGCTTGAGTGCTTTGAGAGTCTTAGAAAAGACATATAAGCAGAGTTTGACTCCACAGAGTCTGAGGGTGAATGCAGAGATGTTAGCACTGGAAGAGGCCCAGGAGTAGACAATCCACCATTTCTTTCTACAAATTGGTGATCCTTTTGTTTGGGATGTGGGGTGCACTCAGGGGGCAGCTGACCCATGGAATCATTCAGAAGGGTGGTTCTTGAGAACATTATTTGGATATATGGAGCTGTCTTATTTGAGGCTCCTGTTAGCTGCCAGAGTCCAAAGGACAGTGCTGTAGAGATTACAAGACCTTAGATTTGGAGCTAGAAGGGAACTTAGAGGCCATCCAGTTTAGTCCCCTCATTTTGCAGATGAGGAAACATGTTCAGAGAAATGACCTAACTTATTCAGGGTCACATAGCTGAGAAGTGTCTGAGGTTAAGATTTGAACTCAGGTCTTTCAGACTTCCAGGGTCAGTACCCTCTTCACGACACTGCAATGAAGGTGTGTGTGTGTGTGTGTGTGTGTGTGTGTGTGTGTGTGTGTGTGATTGGGAAGTAAATGTGGCATAAAAATGCATTAATAAAACATTCTTTGAAAAAGGCAAAGCCTGAGGTTAGGAATGAGGTGATGCTAGTCCCCAGCTGATGCAGCTAGGTGGCACAGTGGATCAGGTGCCAGCTCTGAAATCAAGAGGATCTGAATTCAAATCCAGTCTCAGACACTTACTAAATGGGTGACCCTGGGAAAGTCACTTAACCCCGTTTGTCTTAGTTCCTCATCTGTAAAATGAGCTGAGATACTCTAGTATCTTTGCCAAGAAAACCCCAAATGGGGTCTTGGAGAGTCAGAGAGGATTGAAATGACTCAGCAACAAAATAAGAGAAGGAAGCAGAGACATCTTTCCCTGAAAAGTGCCAATGAGAATAGGATAGAGGGATCTGGGCAACAAGGAAGGGGACTGAGACAAGAAGACATTTCCAACTTTAATAAAGTATCCTAACCCGAGCAAACTTAACTGGATGCTGATGGAGTCTCCCTTGCCATTGCCAATACCCTCAATAACCCTAATGAGCATAGGTAGTTGAGCCTGAGTGATAAAAAACTGCTAGACTTTGTATATTCTGACTCTCCCCCCCCACCTGCAGCCCACAACATACCCAGTCGATGGTGACAACATCATCATTACAACCATGACCATCATAGATAATATTTTGGAGGAGGGAAGGCAGGGCAATTGGGGTTAAATGACTTACCCAAGGTCATACAGCTACTAAGTGTCAAGTGTCTGAGGCCACATTTGGACTCAGGTCCTTCTGACTCCAGGGCCAGTGCTTATTCACTGGGCCACCTAGCTGCCCCCATAGATAATATTTTAATATTTTTAATAGAGCTTTAGAGTTGGCAAAGCACGATAACGTCATCTCGTTTGATCCTCACAACAATCTCATGAGATAGGTGTTATTATTATCCTCATATTACAAATCAGGAAACTGAGTCTGAGAGAGATGAAGGTCTTACACACAACTAACAAGCTCTCTGAGGAGGGATTCGTCGATCACTGCTTACCTTTATTAATTATATGCTATTTTTATGGATGCAGATTTTTCACGTCCATTCTCTGATTTCGTTTTCCCAGCCGCTTTTCGATATTACCAGAGATATTTTTGAGCTTGTGAATTTTTTTTATTAGAATCTCGCCTCCTGATTAGAGAACTATAATTGATATTTGCATTTGAAATAGAGATTGTGGGAATAGGATAACTGTCAGTCTTAGGTTTTGATTGTTTTGCACTGTGTGGAATACTGAACAAGCTCTGGATTTGGAGTAAGAGATCACGGGGTCTTACCTACTGATTATATGACTCTGGGCAGCTGAGTTAATCTCTCTCTGTTTTTCTGTCTTTTGGGATTTCTCTTGGGAAGGTCTTGGGCCTGCTAATCTTTCATGTCCCTTCTAGCTCTAAATATGTGATTTTATGAGCCCCATGAGGTAGAGAGTAAAAATATCTCCATTTTACAGATAAGGAGACTGAGGCACAGAAAGATCACAGAGCTGTGATTTTTATTTGTTGCAGGTTGTTTGACTTGGAGCCAGACCTTCTGCCCCTTTTTCAGTATAACTGCCGGCAATTCTCCAGCCCCCAGGACTGCCTCTCTTCTCCTGAGTTCCTGGATCACATCCGGAAAGTAAGAGGCAAGGGGAAGAGAGATGGGGGTTCGGGAGGTCAAGTCTTTTTAGGGAGAGGAGAGATCTGTGGAAACTTGAGACCCTAGAGAGTAGCTCCATCATTCCCCTAGGGAGAACTAGGTATGTGGGAGGAGGGACATTCCCTCTTAGGCTCTAAAAAATGTTCTCTTAGCTCAGGAGGGGCGGACTCCTAGCTGGGCCCACCAGTCACTTTTGGGAGTTTTTCCTCTACTTCTCTTACGTTACCATAGGGAACAAGTTCAGTCTTTTCCCTCTTTCGGGCCACCAGTCTCCCTCCCAAACACTTGGCAAGTGAGTCTCTATCTATCTCCCTAATATCAAGGGTGACATCCTAGTGATCCTAGTGAATAATCAATATTTCTAATGTGGTGTAGAGATAGAACTCAACAAAGGACTTCAGGGACCCTAGGGCAAAGTGGTTCATTTCCCTGGGCCTCAGTTTCCCTGAACTTTAGGCAATGTGGGGAAATAATTGTCAAATGAAGCTTGTTGAATGCTTTGAGATCTTGAGAGGAGAGGCATGTCCTTAATTTGGATTCTATTTTTTGCTCCTTACTATCTTTGGCTCTGGAGGGTCTGTTTAGAGATACAGGACTTTATTGGAATGGAGACCCTCTTGCTGCCTTCACTTTAGCACCTGCAAGACACAAGGCTGTAGTAGGCTGAGACAATCTTGTCTTTGCCTTAGGACAGCTTTAGGATTTTTCTAGCAGGTAGAAGCTGAGGCTCTGCTGACTGGCCAGGTTTGGTCAAATATCCCGACTGGACAGCTCCTTCTAGGACCTCTGCATAGGAGATACTAGAAGCCTTTGGGAACAGCAATGTGGTTTCTAAGCCATCTTATCATCTCAGATTCCAGAGTGAACATATCTGTCGCAGCATTTCTTCCTAGGCTCAGGGCTTGAAGAAAGAAAACAGACATCTATTAAGCCCTTACTATGAGCCAGACACTATGCTAAGTGCTTGAGAAATATCTGATTTGATCCCCATAACAATCAAGAGGTAACTGCTATTATAATCTCCATTTAATAGTTGAGGAAACAGAGGTTAAGTGACTTACCCAGGTCACATTACTAGGAAGTTTTTTAGGTCAAATTTGGACTCAACATCTTTCTTGACTACACTTTATTTACTGCACTACCTACTTTTGAGGGCTTCTGCTGCTAAAAAGGAAGAGTTTGGGTATACACTTTTCCTTTCTCTCTCCTCTACTAGGCCCCAGAGAAGCATACCATTTGTGCTGGTTGTTAAGGGAATAGTTGTCTTTGCTCTCCTAAATGTAGATCTTTCTTCCCTGGTCCTCTGGCAGGTAATGTTGGTGATTGATGCTGCAGTGACCCATGTGGAGAACTTGTCCTCCTTGGAGGAGTATCTCACCAACCTGGGCAAGAAGCACAAGGCAGTTGGTGTGAAGCTTAGCTCCTTCTCGGTAAGGCAACTGTTTACCCTCTGGGCTTCCAGGCCCAAACTCAGCCTCTTTTGCACCCCTTTTTAAAAAAAAATATTTTATTTTTTCCCAATTACATATAAAAACAATTTTAACATTTTTTTTTCAAATTTTGAGTTACAAGATCTCTTCCTTCCTTCCCTCCCTGCCTCATTGAGAAGGCAAGCAATCTGACATAGGTTTCATATATATATATATATATATATATATATATATATATGTATGTATTCATGCAAAACATATTTCCACGTAAGTCATGCTGTGAAAGAAAACACACACCCCCAAAAAAAACCCACCAAGAAAAATAAAGAAAAATTATCTTTGATGTGCATTCAGGCTCCATCAGTTCTTTCTCTGGAGAAGGACAGCACCTTTCATCATAAATCCTTCAGAATCATCTCGGAGCATGGTATTGCTGAGAATAGCCGAGTTATTCACAGCAGATCATCATACAGTTTTGCTATTATTGTGTACAGTGTTCTGGTTCTGCTCATTTCTCTTTGTATCAGTTTATATAAACCTTTCTAGGTTTTTCTGAGAGTGTCCTGATTATCATTTCTTATAGCACAATAAATATTCCATCATATACAGCAACTTGTTCAGCCATTCCCCAAATGATGGGCATCCCCTCAGTTTCCAATTCTTTGCTGCCACTAAAAGAGCTATTATAAATATTTGAGTATATATATATATATATATATATATATATATATATATATATAGGCCCTTTTCCTTTTTTTTTTCTTTTTATCTCTTTGGGATACAGTCCTAGGAGGGGTATTGCTGGGTCAAAGGGTATGCACAATTTTATAGCCCTTTGGGCATAGTTCCAAATTGTTCTCTAAAAAAGTTGAATCAGTTCACTACTTCACTAACAATGTATTAGTGTTTTAATTTTCCCACATCTCCTTCAATATTTGTCATTTTCCTTTTCTGCCATATTAGCCAATCTGATGGGTGTACGGTGGTAGCTCAGAGTTGTTTTAACTTTACATCTCCTTCTAGGTCCCCTCCTTCTACCAGTTGTTTTCCTGAGCTGGTAATCAGGCAGCTCCTGAAGCCTCTGCTCTGTATTGGGCACTCTATTCAAGAGAAAGGAACTTATATTCCACAGAGCAGTGGTTCTTAACCTTCCTAATGCCTTGACCCTTTAATACTTATATGTGGGCATATCTGCATGTGGGTGGACCCATCTGGAGATGGATAGAGGAGCGGTGTCTTGGTTCCTAATACCATTGGAAATATGTTTTCTGATGGTCTTAGGCGACCCCTGTGACCCCTGTGAAAGGGTCATTTGATCCCCAAAGGGTCTCGACTCACAGGTTAAGAACTGCTGCTATAGAGGGAGACAACAGGTAAACACATAAGTATGTAAAAAAGGTAGGCAGGCAATAGAAAAGTTGGGGAGGGATCAGGAAAGGCCTTATTCAATTGACAGCAATTGAACTGAGCTTTGAATAATAATAATAAAATAAATTAAATAAATAGTCATAATAATAACAATAATAGCTAATAACATTTATATGGCATTCACTCTGTTCCTGGCACTGTGTGTGCTAAGTGCTTTACAATTATTATCTCATTCAATTCTCACAGCAACCCTGGGAGGGGGGTGATATTATGATCCCCAATTTATAAGTGAGGAAACTAAGGCAGACAGAGGTTAAGTGAGTTGCCCGGGGTCACCCAGCTAGGCTGTGTCTGAGGTTGGATTTGAATTCAGGTCTTCCTGACTTCAGGCCCAACACTCTGTCCCCCACACTGCCTACCTGTCCCTAACAGTGCTAGGGTATGATTCCTACTCTGAGGCCCTGGAAGATGCTAAACTCTCTTAACCACATTCTATAGACTCATATAAAGAATTTACCATCCCTTTGTTCAACCCTGTGAAGCTAGGGAATAAAGAAATTTTCCAGGAAATGATTCAGGCCACCCTAGAAAGTCCGAGTCCCTATGAGACGCGCTCTGAAGGCGTAGGTTCTGCAGGAGATGCGCCGTGCAGCACACAATAGGGCAAAAGTAAGCGTTTGTTAAACGAACGGACATTCCCAATTCTCGTTTGACCCCTCCTAAGGGCTTGTCTCTGTGCTGGCCTCCAAGAATGATACCACAGGGAAAGGGAATAAGTGTTTATACTGTGATTATTGTATGTCAGGAACCATGCTAAGGATTTGTTTCAAGTATTATTCAATTTGATCCTCACAACTCTGCAAACTATTATTATTCCCATTTTACTGTTGAAGAGATTGAGGCAAATGGAGATTAAATGACTCAACCAGAGTGACATAGCTAGTGAGTCTCTGAAGCTAGATTTGAACGCAGATCTTCCTGATTTCCACTGCATCACCAGCTACCACATGAATGGAACATATTTTTAAACTTACTGTCTATTTGTGGAAAAAGGACACAGATAGACACACACACAGATGCTCGAGAATAATGAGTAAGTTTAGGAGATGAAGATTTTAGTCTCAGCTCTGATGATATGCACCACCACCTTGATTTCTCCATCTGTCAAATGGGGAGATTTGCTGACCCTACTTGTTTCACAAGGTTGTGAAGAAGGTGGTTTCTAAAGTCTGGAGTGTGCTTCCAATGTTCTAAATGTTCTTTTGCTATTTTCCTTTGCAGACAGTGGGTGAGTCCTTACTCTACATGCTGGAGCAGTGCTTAGGGCCCTCCTTCAATGTAGCCATGAGAGAGGCATGGACACAACTCTACGGGGCTGTGGTACGGGCCATGAGCCAAGGCTGGGATGGAGAGTAGGAGTCCTCCCACTCCAAGCCCAGTCTCTATATCATGAATCCATCTCCCCTTCCTGCTGGTCAACATATTCACTCTCTCTCTAATGTTGCTTAGGTTCCATGGTCTCCCTGCCTCCTTCCCTCTCTCTTTCTCTCTCTCTCAGGTTTGAGTATCTCCTGTTTCCTTCATGCTTCCCTGAGAGCCCAAGAGAGTGTGCAGTAGGACTACATCCCCATTCTCAACCTGTCCTCCTTTCCCTACTTCTACCAACAGAGAAGGGAAGGGACTTTTCCCCACGGATTTGGCCTCCCCTGTCCCACTCTCCACCTTTCAGTAAAGGTCATTAGAAGGAGATAGAGAGTGGCCTTTGGAGCTTCAAGCTAAGGCAGGCCCAGTGCTCCCTCTTTCCAACCATCCCTATCTGTGTTGCCTTTCCCTATGATTATCTGTCTTCCCAAGAATGCCAGGCCTCAACCCAGTTGGGAAGTTGTCAAACTTTATCTCTGGCTCTTTCCCTTTTCTCTTTCTGTGTCCCATCCTTTCCAAACATATACCTTCTGTATGTCAAACCAATTGTCTCCTATCCTTACAAGCCAACTGCTTACAGTAACTCTTCTCTATTCTCTTGTCTTGGAGGAGATTGTGATCTGATGTATCAGCTCACATTGACATATTATTTCTCCTCCCAGAGGCAAAAGGAGGGCAATGTTCACTCAAAGGAATGACTTTCCAGTAGTGGAATTTTAGGTAGGGTGGCAGTTTCTCAAGAGAGATGACTTTTCCAGTTCCCTCTTTCCCCTTTTCTTTCCTCCCTCTCTGTAACTCCCTGACCCTTCCTTCTTCCCTCCCTCTCTTCCACTTTTCTCCCTCTTCTCAAATCTATAGGATTGACTTTGAGATCTTATGGTACT
>JAQQSV010021990.1:0-10670 GCA_028646515.1 Pseudochirops corinnae | reverse complement strand
TTTTTCAGAAAGCTTTTGAGATGCTTTTTCCATCTGGCAAAGTCGACTTTTTAAGGCATTCTTCTCCTCATTGGCTTTTTGGCCTCTTTTGTCATTTGAGTTAATGTATTTTTTAAGGTGTTAATTTCTTCAGTCAGGTTGTTGACTGTCTTTTCATGATTTTCTTGCATCATTCTTATTTCTCTTCCCAATTTTTCCTCTACTACTGTCATTAGGTTTTCAAAATCCCATTTAAGCTAATCTATGGCTTTTAAGCAGTCTTCATGTTTCTTGGAAGCTTTTGGTACAGGAGTTCTGACTGTGTTGTCTTCCTCCTGTTCCCAGCTTTGATCCTTCCTTTCCCCAAAGAAGGAATCTAGAGTTTGATTGCTGTTCTTACTTTGCTTCCTATGCTTGCTCATGGTTGGCCAGTCACTGATTTTTTTAGCTCTGTGGAACTCTGCTTCCGGAGGGGAAAACTCTGTCCCAAATTGCTGGGGTTTTCCCAGCTTCCTGCTCTTTTAGGAGGCTCCTGGAGCCCCCACCAGCTCTGGCTCACTGAAAATGCACCCCAGGACCACCACCCAAGACCACGATCTGGATCCAGGCCACTCAATGGAAGAGCACTTGGCCTCTGAACAATCACTTGGTCCCCCTGCAGTCTGCAGGCCGGGAGCTCCAAAGCAGCATTATGGAGGTGGCTGCAGAGCCTCCACTTCTGCTGCTTCCTTGCCCTGGACGCAGTTTGGCCAGACCCACTTATCTTTCCCAACTTTAGCTGAGTTCCACTGACATTTCACTTAGTCCCTTTTTTCTTATGTCTTGATAATTCTGGATACTGCCACAGCTGCTGTAGATCCTCTCTCCTGAAGCTCCA
Source organism: Pseudochirops corinnae (assembly GCA_028646515.1). NCBI lineage: Eukaryota > Metazoa > Chordata > Mammalia > Diprotodontia > Pseudocheiridae > Pseudochirops > Pseudochirops corinnae. The sequence goes on along the minus strand of JAQQSV010021990.1, from coordinate 9,814 downwards.
GCTGTGGCTTGGCTCAGCACGTCAGGCTGCAGCCAGGACCAAGCCTCCATTTCAGGCTGGGCTGGTTTCAGCTCCCAGCACTGATATGGTCCCTCCTAGCTGAGCTGCCTTCAGTGGGAAGTACATTTGTGTGCATTTTAGAGTGCTAAAATTTGTTTAGAGTCATATTTCATGGGTATTTTGAGGTGGCTGTGTGGGAGCTGCCTAACCTTGCTGCTCCTACGCTGCCATCTTGGCTCTGCCCCACCTGAGATCTTTCTTAGTAAAAGGATCACACACACCAATGAGCTCACAGAATCCTAAACTATTGAGAAGGTGGGGAATTGTGGGGAATTGTGGGGAGCTTGCATTGGTTTACTTGTAGTTTGAGAGAGTGAACTGAAGGGAATGAGGAAAGAAAGTAGTTGATAGTGATGAGAATGGTGTTGATTTGTCAAAAGAGTGAATTAATCAATGAACAAAAGGAGCATTTGTTAAGCTCTTACTATGTGCAAAGCATTGTACTAAGCACTGGAGATTCAAATAGAAAAGTCACGTAGTTGCTATCCTTATATTGTCCCAGTTTGTGTGTTTCAATGAGACTGAGAATGATAAAGTTGTATGTATGGGGAGTAAGTAGAGTGAAAATTTTTCCATTCATTTTGTGCAGGAGAGTAAGAAAGTGAGAGAGTCGATGCCTTCTAAGATGACTGAATTTTGGAGTCTTTGGGATTTCTCTACCTGTAACTGGTTGCTCAGTAAGGCCTAGAGTGACCATATCGTGTGTGATGCGTAGGATTCTTACAAAGAAAGTACTGTACTTTTTCAGTGGAAGGAAAGATACCTTCTGATTAGAGTGACTCATTTTAGCTTCCTCTTATACTACATTTGGAAAAAAAGGTATGTAACTGTGCCCATTTCTGTACTAATTTGTGTTCAATTCAATAAGAATTTTGGGTCTATCTATTATGTGCTAAGCATTTGGGTAGATGGAAAAGAATCCAAAATAATAGACTCCAAAAACTTGATAATCTAGTTGGGGAGGCAAACCATTCATAATCAAATATTTTAAAGCATTGGCATAGTTATATTTAAAAAGTATGAAACAGTATGGGAGAGTCCGTATATGTAAATGCAAAAGAGCTTCAGAATAAGGGCAAATCAGCATGGTTTGGGGTTAATTTAGGAAGACTTCATGAGGGACAATTGTGTGGGTCCCACTGCTATTATAAGTATGAAGAAATCAGCAGGGGTGCAGGCAGGAGCAATATCTGGAAAGCAAAGAGTACTTGGCATGTCAATCCATCCACTTGAAGTCCTAAAGCCTGCTCTCTGAGTTTCTTTGTGATTTACTGCTCCCTTTTTAAATACTGATTGACTCCTCTCCATTCCTTTGCCTCAGTTGATCTCTGGAATGCCTTTATGAAATAATCTAGCTTATCTGTCTCTTATTCCTATACATTTCTCTTGGTAAGATACAATCAGTTCAAAGATTTGACTGTCACCAGAACTGAGCTGTCATTTGGTGTTATGTCTTTGACTTCCATTCATGCTGGTCTCCAAATAACTGAATCTTGACCTGGACCTTCATGAAAATATGTTAGGAGTCATGGTGAGCTGTGACAATCCTATGAACCAGTTATGATAGCACATGGTTAAGAAATTTACCCAAGTAGAGTAAAGAAGGTTGTGTTTAGGGAAGTAGTAAAAGAGAAACTGAATTAATCAGGGGAAAAAAAGTAAAGTCAACTGAAGGAAATATTGAATTCTTATCTTGAAGTGTTTGGCTATAATTAAATAGTCAGCAGAGAATCATGGTAGGGTCTTGAGCAGAAGCAGCATGAGGAAAATGAAGATTTAATCTAGCATTATCATGCAATATCAACTAGAATAGAACTATACTAGAGGTGAGAAGATACTAAAACAAAAAATTTCCAAGTGTGAGGTAATGAGGCCCATAACTAAGGTACTGACAGTGAAAGAGGATGACTGAGTATGAGAGGTATTGAGAGAAGAATTAGTAAGGCCTGAATCTGGTTATATAAGGAGTGGGACAATGACAAAAGAAAAAAGGTCAGAGAAAATTCAAAGATTTCTAATCCCTGGACTTGGAGATTTGTGATTATTTCCTGGATGTGGTTAGAGACAGCATGTCTGATATATATACATATCTAGGGTCTCTTTTTTGAATCCCCAGTGATTAGCACAGTGCCTGGCACAGGGTAGACATTTAATAAATGCTAACTTCCTGCCTGATAAAGTTCACTCGTTGTTGTCCTTTGTACTTGAAAAGGACCAAAATGACATCATGATATCAGGGTCAAAGTACAGTTTGCCTGCCTGCACCTGATCACGCCATTGAGGGTTGTTGTAAAGATAGAATGAAGTAATGTAAGAACAGCAGTGTGTAAATCTGGAATTGCTAACTAAATGTTAGCTATTCTTATTATCAATAACTTGAGAAGAGGGAGATTGTTTTTCATCATTGAATTCCCATGTTTTCCAGAGTGATCCGAAGATAGTAAGAGTTTGTTGAATGAAGTGTAGAATTAAGTAATTAGAATTGAATTGGGTTGGAGGATGCTCTGTTGAAAATATTTCAATTCAAGTGATCTGAGATTATATATACTGTGCCTTTGCCACTTGTAGTTATTCTCTGTGTGATTTTGGTCAAATCATTTTACTTGTCCAGGTCTCAGTTTCTTTATTTTAGGGAATTGTACTAGCTGATCTCAAAAATCTTTTGCTTCCCATAATCCTATTAATTGAATTTAATTAGGTTGGATTGGATTAAATGTTATAATGGAAAATATGTCTGAATTTGGAACCAGAGCAGAATTTGGGTTCAGTTACTACCTTAGACACTTACTATATGGCTTGGGTGTAACAATTCATTTTCTGAACATCAGTTTCAGCAACAGAGAAATTAGTGCGTTGATCTGATTAATCACTAAAGTTCCTTACAACTGTAAAACCTTTATGAATTGAATTGACAGGAATGCAAAAGTGAAAGAAGGGGATAATTTTAGGAGACAGATCATGATTTATGTTGAATTTAAGGTAGACAAAGTATAACATTGGTCAGTAGCAGCTTGGTGGTATAGTAGATATATTACTGAATTTAGGGCCAAAAAAACTTAGATTCAAATCTTGTTTCAAACACTAAATATGTCACCTTGTGCAAGTCTCTTACCTATCCTAATCTCAGTTTTCTTATCTGCAAAATGGACATAATACTAGTAAGTATAACTAATACCTCACAGGGGTCTTTGTAGGCTCAAATCAGGTAATGCATGTAGAGTATTTTCCAAACCTTAAAGTGCTACAAAAGTTATCTTCATAATAGGCTAGGAATGAGGATGGAATCTGTGATTTAATAAATGTAGAGAGGTAACTTGCTTTCAGCTTTGTTCTACGTATGCAAAGTAAAATTGAAAAATGGATGCAAGATAATTGGAGTGCAAGCTATCAGTACCTGGGAACATCAGGAAGGACTTCGCATAAAGGAAGAATTTGAGCTGAGGTCTGAAGGAAACTGGAGATTCTAAGATGCAATAGTAAGGAATAAGTTAATTGGAAAAATTCTAGTCAGTACAAAAAGATGGGTATGGGAAATGGAGTGCCACATATGAAGAAGAGTTTGAAGGCCAATTTGGGTAGAATGGATTGTGCATGAAAGATTGTAACATGCAGTGACGTTTAAAAAGGATGGAACAAAGTTGTGAAGAGCTTTAAAGACCAAAAAGATAGAGCTAATTCTAGAGTTAATAGGTAACCAATGGAGGTTATAGGAGAGTGGCATGAGCAAACCTATGTTTTAAAATAAATAGCAATGGCTGTTTTATGGGAAAATGCATTGGAGTGTGATGTGACAAGGCAGAGACTAAATTAGGCTATTGTAATAATCTAAGGCAGTGGTTCTCAATCTTCCTAATGCTGCGACCCTTTAATACAGTTCCTCATGTTGTAGTGACCCTCAACCACAAAATTATTTTCATTGCTACTTCATAACTGTAATATTGCTACTGTTATGAATTGTAATGTAAATATCTGATATGCAAGTTGTATTTTTTTATGGTGCCAATTTTAAATAGATTTCATTCTCCAGGACAATTGCATTTCCACTCGTTTACAGTACTGATAAAATGCAATGTTGTTCACTTCTCTCCCTCTGTATACATTCAAGTATTCAGAATGCTCACATTTATACAGTAGCTTGAACTTTTAATCTGCTACTGCTTTTGGCTTCAAGTTTTGGAAAGCTGTGTGGAATGTTCTTTCTTCTGGTGAGTTTAGTGGACCTCTTCAATGGTGGGTCCAGAAGAAGCACCTCCAGATGGGGCTGCTCCACCCGCTAGGAACCCACCAGGCATGCCTCCTGCACTCTGGTACAGCTTAGTAATGATGGGGTTACAGACCTTCTCCAGTTCTTCCTGCTGATGCTCAAATTCTTCCTTCTCAGCAGTCTGGTTCTTATCCAGCCAGTTGATTATTTCATTACATTTGTCAAAGATCTTCTGTTTGTCTTCATCAACAATTTTACCTTGTAGTTTCTCATCCTCTACAGTTGTTTTCATGTTAAAAGCATAAGATTAAAGAGAATTCTTGGAAGACACCTTGTCTCTCTGCTTCTTATCCTCAGCCTTGTATTTCTCAGCCTCCTGAACCATATGCTCAATGTCTTCTTTGCTCAGGTGTCCTTTATCATTGGTGATGGTGATCTTGTTCTCCTTGCCTATGCTCTTGTCGACAGCAGAAACATTGAGGATGCCGTTTGCATCAATGTCAAATGTTACTTCAATCTTAGGAACACCCCTGGGTGCTGGGGGGATTCCTATGAGCTCAAATTTGCCAAGCAGGTTGTTATCCTTTTCCATTGCTCTCTAACCTTCATAAGCCTGAATAAGCAACACCAGGCTGGTTGTCTGAATATGTGGTAAAGGTCTGTGTCTGCTTAGTGGGGATGGTGGCATTACTCTTGATCAGAACGGTCATAACTCCACCAGCAGTTTCAATTCCAAGGGAAAGAGGAGTGACATCCAACAACAGCAAGTCCTGCACATTCTCAGATTTATCTCCAGACAAAATGGCAGCCTGGACAGCTACACCATAAGCAACAGCCTCATCAGGATTGATACTTTTGTTAAGCTCTTTGCTATTGAAGAAGTCTTGCAGAAGCTTCTGGATTTTGGGGATTCGAGTGGAACCACCTACCAGGACAATGTCATGAATTTGAGACTTATCTAGCTTGGCATCTGTTAAGGCCTTCTCCACAGGGTCCAGCGAGCCATGGAAGAGGTCAACATTCAGCTCATTGAAACGGGCCTGGGTGATTGATGTACAGAAGTCGATACCTTCATAGAGGGAGTCAATCTCAATACTGGCCTGGGTACTGGAAGAGAGGGTATGTTTTGCATGTTCATAAGCAGTGTGAAGACAGTGAAGAGCCCTCTTCTTCTCACTGATGTCCTTCTTGTGCTTTGACTTGAACTCAGCAATGAAATGGTTGACCATTATGTTGTCAAAGTCCTCCCCACCCAAGTGGGTATCCCCAACTGTGGACTTGACCTCAAAGATACCGTCTTCAATGGTAAGAATGAAGATGTCAAAAGTACCACCTCCAAGGTCAAAGATCAACACATTTCTCTTGACACCAGTCTTTTTGTCCAAGCCATAAGCAATAGCAGCAGCAGTCGGCTCATTGATGTTTCAGAGCACATTGAGACCAGCTATGGTTCCAGCATCTTTGGTGGCCTGATGTTGGGAATTGTTGAAATAGGCTGGTATTGTGACCACAGCATTTGTGACAGTCTTCCCAAGGTAAGCTTCAGCAATTTCTTTCATCTTGGTCAAGACGATAAAAGATACTTCCTCTGGACAGAAACTTTTGGTCTCCCCTTTGTACTCCACTTGGTCCTTAGGCCTCCCTGTGTCATTCACCACCATAAAAAGTCAATGCTTCATGTCTGACTGTACACAACTGCATCATCAAATCTGTGACCAATCAGATGTTTGGAATTAAAAACTGTGTTAGTGGGGTTCATTGCAACTTGATTTTTTACAGTATCACCAATTAAACATTCTGTGTCAGTGAAGGCGACATAGCTTGGGGTTGTCCTGTTTCCTTGATCATTAGCAATGATCTCCACTTTCCCATCTTGGAAAACTCCCACACAGGAGTAAGTGGTGCCAAGATCAACGCCAACTGTGGATCCCTTCGACATGGTTGCTGGGGAGTTGGGGGTCATAGCTGACCATTGTGGAGAAAGAAAGGCTACTGCTGCACTGAGTAGACCTATTCAGGTTGTATTTTATTGTTACAAATTGAACGTAACCCACAGATTGAAAACCGCTGATCTAAGGTAATAACTTTTTGTGTGTATGTATGTGTGTGTGTGTGTGTGTGTGTGTGTGTGTGTTGTAGACTTCATAGGCTATCCAATATTATTTCTTGGAATGATATTCTTAAATGTATAAAATAAAATACATAGTAATACTATGATTGTATAGAAATATACTTATAAAAAAAGTTTATGAACCCAAGGTTAAGACCCCTCCGGTAGGTAAAAAAGTTATTACAGCCTAAATTAAGGTGAAGGTTATATAAGTGAAGAGAAGGAGATGGATAATAGAGATACTGTTGACATAGGAATATCAAGATTTGGCATTTATTGAACATTTGGGGTTATTGAGAATGAGGAATATTAGATGACAATGAAGTTTTCTACCTGGTGACTAGAAGATGTTAATGGTCTCAACAAAATTAAGAAAGATTGGAAGAAGAGTATGTTTTGGCGGAAAGAATGAAGTATGTTTTAGACATGCTGAGTTTGAGATGCCTTTGAGACATCTCTTTCTAAATGTCGAATAGGCAGTTTGTGATACAGGACTGTATTTCAAGCCAGTACAATTGGAAATACAGATCTGGAATTCATTGTCCTAGTGATAATAACTAAATCCATACAAACTGATGAGGGCACCAAATGAAAATCTGTAGACAGAGAAAATAGGACAGAGCCTTGGGGTATACCTACACTTAAGGGGTATTCTATGGATGATGACGCAGCAAAAGAGGCTGAAGAGTGGTCATATGGGTAGGAAGAGAATCACAAAGGAGAGCATTAGAAAGATTCAGAGAAGAGAGGATGATCAACACAGTCAAATGCAAAAAGTGAAAAGGATGAGGATTGAGAAAGGCCATTGCATTTGGTATTTGGTAATGAAGATATCACTGGTTACTTCTGAGAAGTTTGAGTGATGGAATCAGAAGCCAGATTGAAAAAGTTTGAAAAATGAGAGAAAGGAAAGGAAGTAGAAGCAAAAAAAATGTATAGTCATGTTTTTTTTTTTTTAGGAGCTTGTTTAGTGATGAGATTTTTTTTTTTTTAGAATGGGGGAGGCATGGGTATATTTTTGGTCAACCAGAAAGGAGTCAGTAGATAGAACAATGTTAAAGAATAGAGAAATAATGTAGATGATTGTTTTGGGGAATCTATGAGAGAAAACAGGAGGAGATCAATGTAAATGTAGAGAAGTTAACATATGTAAGGCAAATAGCTATCTAGTTATTAGAGATGGTAGTAAAGAAGAGAATGTGGAATCATGTCAAAGTATTATGTTATAAAGAGATGGAGACCAAAGTCACAGCAAATGGCCGGGTAAAGATAGAGTAAGATGGAGATAAGCAAGATCCAAGACTAGGGTACCTTTATTGTCATCCCTGCATTGTGTAGATTTTCTAAAAAAATAATTCTGTAGTATAAATGTGTTTCTATGTCTCTTTCTTGGTGCTTTAATAGTAGCAACTGGACAATTCAGTATGTGTCTGTGTTGTGAATATCTTATCCAGGAGCCAACTGTCTGGTGCCAATGCTTGCAACTGCCCCATGTGGCAAGGATTTGTTGTTCTGGGAAGGGATGAATATATAAAAAGAAGGTTTCTTGGGCACACCATAACCTACATTTCTCTTATGGCACCTCTTCTGAGACTATCTTAGAGTGCTAGAGTAATAAATGAAAAATCTTTCCTCTCCACCAACCAGCTTTCATTGGCGCTAGCTTGAGATAGCACCAAAGAGAGAGGCAAATTGGTGTACTTCTCTAAAAAGCTGCTACTTTCCAAGACCCCAGTCAGATTTCCTACCTTCCCTGAAGGCTAATGATTGTAATAGAAGTCATTTGATCATAAGCCAGAGGGTTATACTAGTGTACCTAGGTGGCTAGGTAACACAGTGGATAGACTGTTGAACTTGGAAGACCCGAGTTCAAAACCAAATTCAAACATTGGTTGTGTAATGCCGGGCAAATCATTTGACCTCTTCTGGTCTCAGTTTCGGTATCTGCATGATGAGAATAATATTAGCACCAGCTCTCAAGGTTGTTGTAAAAATAAAATGAAATCATATTTGTAAAGCATTTTGCAAACCTTAAAGTGCTTTATAAATGCTAGATATTATTGTTCTTATTTAACTTGCATTGCAGTCATTACAGCACAAAAATGAGGTATAATATATGGTGATTTATTAAATACCTCCAACCAGTTACCACAAAGCAGTTTGTTCTCATGGTAAGACAGGGTAGCCTTTAAAATAATCTACAGAATAATACAATAAATATAAATAACATTAAAAGGTCTATTATTTTACTACTAATTGAGAGATACTCATTACCCCAGAAGTAGTATAAGAAGAAAAAATAAAAACAGATTCAAAATAGGTTTGCACAAATCTGTGAATGACAGAGACATAGATAATTAGTCAGAAAAGTTGGATTATATCCAAGCCTACATATTCAGAAACTTTATCCTATTAGGTCCCCAGAATTAGATATGATGAGGCTGAAAATATATGCATGATATTTATGCTGCTAGAAGAAATGTTCACTTTAAACTTATGGTCATAGAATAGCTAGTCTTCTTTCTGAAGAAACATTGTCATAGTCTGTTTTTTACAAGAAGAGAGTAGCTCAATTTTCTTATAATTATTAAGTCCATTCTAGAGTTAATATGTACCATCAGGGGGCAACTGATTTAGTATTTGCCCCTTTGTTTTTCATTGGAGCTCTTAGATATGAGTAAACCTGAGTTTGGAAGCTACAGGGCACTGATTTGATTTTCATTGACAGTAGCCAATAGACTGCTCTTTTTTCTTCAATATACTCATTCCTGCTTGGAAAAAGCATTTATTTTCTCTAACATATGTCACCTGCCAGGAAAAGTCTTTCAACTGCACTGGCTATGACACCAAGGGAATCATTTATCACTGATTTTCTATTATAAACTCTGGGGACAATTGACTACTGTTGTCCACCCTGTTAGCAATGGCAAAGCAAGTTGGAACATGGGAGGCATTCACCAAGGCACATCATCTAAAGAAAGTGGGGGGCAGTAGGAGAGAGACAGAAGTGAAAAATATGTTGACACCTAGTGAAAGCAGCTCTGACATTTATGCCACACAGGGGGCATAAATTTATGCCTACAAAGGGGACAATAATTAGATAATTAATATAAATACAAGCTCAAGCCATAAGATATTGCTGGTAAATGAATGAAAAATGAAATTGCATTTATTAAGCCCCTAATAAGAATGTTCTATGTGCTGAGCTAAGTACTGGGAATACAAATATAAAAGTTCTATGTCAATAGAAGACATAGAGTTTAATAAAGGCATCAAACGCTGGCAAATGGGGGGAAATGATGAGCATGTAGTTATCAGTAGTGTTAGGTAATTCCTGGGTCCAAATGCTGATTCATAAGTTTATGTGTCTTCTTAGAAGTTCAGTTGACCTAATTAGACATCCAGGAGATGAATAGCATGTTGTATTCCATATTAGTGGA
>JAQQSV010021989.1:0-10670 GCA_028646515.1 Pseudochirops corinnae | reverse complement strand
ACACCATTGGTTACAACCCTTCTATACAACCAGACTATTGTACAATACGAAAGTATTTGCAGACCTTATACTTGATTGCATGCCACCATGGAGTGGGGTGAGGAGGGAAGAGAGGGAAGAAAATTTGAAACTCAAGGGATTGTGGAACTGAATCTTGTAAACTAAAAGTAAATAAACAAGTCAATTTAAAAAAAAAAAGAAATTTCTGAGCCTGGAAAAAAAAATAATAATTTTTGAATGCTCTAAATCACTATTGATTAGAGACATGCAAATAAAAACAACTCTGAGGTACCACATCACAACTATTGGATTGGCTAACATGAAAAAACAGGCAAATGATAAATGTTGGAGAACATGTGCAAAATTTGGAACACTAATTCATTGTTGGTGGAGCTGTGAGCTCCACCATTCTGGAGAGCAATTCAGAACTATGCCCAAAGGGCTATAAAAATGTGCATACACTTTGAGCCAACAATACCACTACTAAATCTATATCCCAAAGAGATCATAAACATGGGAAAAGGACTTACACGTGTAAAAATGTTCATAATAGTTCTTTTTGTGCTAGCCAAGAAGTGGAAATTGAGGGGATGCCTATCAATTGTGGAATGGCTGAACAAGTTGTGGTATATGAATATAATGGGATATTATTGTGCTATAAGAAATGATGAATAGGCAGACCAGAGAAATCTGGAAAGACTTATCTCAGTACTGATACTGAGTGAAGTTAGAAGAGCCAGGAGAACATTGTATGACTGATTTTGATAGACTTAGCCCTTCTCAGCAATGTGAGGATCTAAAACAATTCCAAAGGACTCATGATGGAAAATGCTGTCCACATCCAGAGAAAGAACTATGAAGTCTGAATTTACAGTGAAGCAGATTACTTTCTTCTTCTTTTCCCTTTCTCATGGTTTCTCCCATTCATTATAATTCTTCTATACAATATGAATAATGTCAAAATATATTTAACAGGAATGTATATGTAGAGCCTATATCTCATTGCATGCCATCTTGGAGAGGGAAAGCAGAAGATGGGAGAGAAAATTTAAAACTTATGGAAGTGAATGTTGAAAACTAAAAACAAAGAAATTAACTAATGAAAAAATCTTTAAAAAAAAGGAAAAAAATCATTTCCATAACCAAATAATATGTTATAAATTGAATGAAAATAGCCTATTATGGTATGTGCATACACACATACATATATATATAAAATTTATTGTCATTTTGCCCATGGCAGGGGAAGTCTTTTTCTTATACTCTAGTCCTCAATAAATATATTTTTAAAATACTGAAAATTTTTTTTGGTAATTTGATGGATATGGCACTGAATAAGTAAGTTAATTAAGTGGAAATGTCGTTTTTATTATACGGTTTGGCTTTTTATTATATGGTTTGACTTACCCACAAGTAACTAATATTTCCACTTGTTTAGATCTGTCTTTATTTGTATGAAATGGTTTTTGTAATTGTGTTCTTGTAGTTCCTGGGTTTGTCTTGGAAGATGGATTCCCAAGTATTTTATTTTGTCTGCAATGATCCTGAATGGAATTCCTCTAGCTCTTTCTCTTTGACTTTCCTCATAGGATATAGAAATGTTGATAATTTATGTGTTTTTTTCCCCATTTATTTTTTCCACTTAATAGTATTTTATTTTGTCCAATTACATGTAAACATGGTTTTCAACGTTCCCTTTTTTAAGATTTTGAGTTCCAAATTTTTTTCTTCCTCCCTCCTCTCCCTTTACTCTCCCCAAGACTGATACAGGCTAGACATGTACAATCATATTAAACATATTTTTACATTAGTCATGTTGTGAAAGAATCAGAAAAAAGCAGAAAACTACAAGAAAGAAAATGTAAAAAATAGAGAGAAAGAAAATAGTATGCTTCTATTTGTATTCAGACTTCATAGCTCTTTCTCTGGGTGTCTTTTGGAGTTGTCCTGGATAATGGTGCTAAAGGCTAGGCCTATCCAAGCTGGTCATCACAATAATGTTGCTGTTACTGTATACAATGTTCTCCTGGTTCTGCTCACTTCACTCAGCATCAGTTCATGTAAGTCTTTCCAGGTTTTTCTGAAATCTGTTCATCATTTCTTATAGCATAATAGTATTTTATTGTATTCATATAACACAACTTGTTCAGTCATTCTCCAATTGATGGACATTCCCTCAGTTTTAAATTCTTTGCCACCACAAAAAGAACTGGTATAAATATTTTTGTACATGTGGGTCCTTTTCCCTTTTTTTATGATCTCTTTGGGATACAGACCTAGAAGTGATATTGCTGGGTCAAAGGGTATGCACATTTTTATAGCCCTTTGGGCATAGTTCCAAATTGTTCTCCAAAATGATTGGATCTGTTCACAACTCTACCAACAATGTATTAGCGTTCTAATTTCCCTACATCTTCTCTAGTATTTGTCATTTTCCTTTTTTATTATATTAGCCAATCTGATGTGTGAGGTTGTATCTCAAAGTTGTTTTAATTTGTGTTTCCCTAATCAATAGTGATTTAGAGCATTTTTTCATATAACTATAGACAGCTTTGATTTCTTGTGCTGAAAACTGTTTATAACTTTTTACCATTTATCAATTGGGGAATGAATAATTTTCTTATAAATTTGACTTAGTTCTCTATATATTTTAGAAATGATGCCTTTATCAGAGACACTAGTTGTAAAAATTATTTCTCATCTTTCTACTTCCTTTTTAATCTTGGCTGCATTGGTTTTGTTGGTGCAAAAACTTCTTTTTAAATTTAATGTAATCAAAATAATCTATTTTTGCATTTCATAATGTACTATATCTCTTGTTTGGCCATAAATTCTTTCCTTCTCCGTAGATCTGACAAGTAAACTATTTTTTGCTCTCCTAATTTGGCCAGTTCCATTTGGCTAACTCAGCTCCTGTGTTGTCCTGTCCTGTCCTGTCCTGTCCTGTCCTGTCCTCTCCTGTCCTCCCACTCTTGTCTTCTCCCTCTCTTCTCTTCCCCTCCCCTCCTTTCTTCTCCACTCCCCTCTTCTCCCCTCCTTTCATCTTCTCTTCCCACATGGAGTATCATGCCCTTACCTGAAGGTGTTTTTCCCAAAGGAAGGTAAATTTTGGTGTCTGATACCTACCCAGTTATCTTGGAGAGTACTGGCTATATTTCTTTCTTAAAGAACATTCCTTAAATCCAATTCATTTGGGCTCTCATTGTTTGGACAACATTAAGTTCCTGCCCAAGCACCATTTAATGGTTACTTTTTGGACCTTCCTGTCTCAGAGTGAATGTAAATGTAATTGTTTCTCTTTTGGTCAACAACCCAGAGGATCCTCACTTTCCAGTTTGATTTTTTTTTTTAAATTAAAGGGGCCATTCCTTGGCTGACTTCTTAAACAGGCTTATTCACTGAATGGGCATTGCCTCACTCAAAGTGAGGCGTTGAAAAGACTTAAGCTTAAAAAGGCCAAGGTCTCCTACTGCATCTTGGGCCATCTCCAGTCATTTTGATCCATATCTGACCACTGTACCTAGATGACTCTGGAGGAGAAGGTGAGGCTGGAGACTTTGCATAGTCCTTCCTCACTCAAATCCAATTCATTTGCAAGTTATGTAATCATTTTCCTGATGTGATGGTCCTCTTCAAGAATGAAGAACAAGCAACAACGAACATTAAATTAGATATTTGTCAATAGTGCTCAAGTACAACAAGTTTTCAGTGTGAAAATAAGCTTACTTTCTTCTTTTTTCATCCATCTCTCCTCTCCTCTCCATTCATCATCATCTCCTCCTTCCTTTATCTCAGGGGTATTTTATACTCTGAGATAGGAATTGCTCCCCACCTCTGACCACAATCAATATCTAAAAGACTCTATAACCATGTTTTAAACAAAAACATTTCCTGCACGGAAAATTAGCTTGGAATACACTGACTGAGTGTATACAACACTGAGAATAAATGATTTTTGGTTGACTTTAAAAATAATGTCTGCTTTGTTCATAGACTTCATTAGACAGTGGCAACTCTGAAATCCAAATGATTATTATGGGTAAATAAAACACAGGATTATATACTTGGCTAACTCTGTCCAGTTTCTTTCCAAGTCAGAAGAAGCAGCATGAATAATATATTCTGATTTCCTTTGATTGAACTGTCAGTGTGATTTATTTCATAGCTTCATCTTCTCTATCCCTCTTGTAAATAATGGTGAGTATACAGAGCTATTTGCTGACATTTGTCTTGCTAATTTGCTTAGGGGTTGGGAGGATGGTGGCATGTTATTTTTCCTTGTGACGGATCTGGAAGAGAGATGGAATCTTTTGCACAGCAGTAGAACTTTTGAAAAATCAAGATTACATGATGCTTTCCCCACCCCCATTCTCCCATATAACTATTCAGACTCATTTCACAACTTGAAAGTAGTTCAAATTGAAAATCACCCCTATAAAAAAATCAAATTAATGTTATTCCCATTATACTGGCTACCCATCCATATGAATGAGAGAGGCTGAACAAGCTTGAATACTTCCCCAAAATAAATAATACACTAACGAGACAGCAATTTCACGCCTCTCATGAAATTCCCAGGATGTTCTCCCTGGAGAAGCCAAGATGGTGCTGAGAATTTCACAGCAAATCCCCCTCCCTTTGCCCCAGTAGTGTGCAGCATCTGAAATTAATGTGAGTCCCTTGTGTATTTAACAGGGCACTTCTAGCTGTAGCTTACTTTACTGAATAACCAACCTGGATCATAGCCATAGATCTTGAAAATTTCTATTGGACTGTCAAAAAGCATGGGAGGATATTAACTACTTATGGGATTGCTAAAACAGTCTGGTATAAAAGAAAAAAACACTGGATTTAAAGTCAGAGGACTGAAGTACCAGTCCCAGATCTAATACTTATTATGCTCACAGAACTTCATCTGCAAAATATTAGAACATTAGAATCAATTATATCTAATGCACTTTACTTACTCTAACATTCTGTGATTCTAGAGTCTTTGAAAGTAACACTGATTCTATTTCTTCTATATTTTATTTTATTTTAAAATATCTTATCAGTTCCTTTTGTCTATTTTGCTGTCATTCCACCCCAGGTATTTTTTAAAAAAGATAATTCTTAGTTGTTTATGTTTATAGACTTTTTCTTTTCATATCTCTTTGTTCTTTTTTCTAATTCTCAAAGTTTCTTCTTTTGTACTTGTATGATTGCTATTTTTTTCTAGACCTTTTAATTGTATTCTAAGGTCATCAATCATTTTTTTTCTGTTTTGTTAATGTAATTTTCAAAAATATGCATTTTTACCTAGGAACTTTGTTTTAGCTGTATCCTACAAACTTGGTTATGCCATTATATTTTTAACATTTTTATTAATGAAATTATTTAGTGATTCTTGATAACATATTGATTGATTTGTTCTTTGACCCTTTCATTATTCAGGAGGGTATAACTCAGTTTTCATTTAGTTCTATATTTTCTTCATCTTTCTTTTATTTGTTAATATTAGCTTATTATTGTTATTGTCTATAGAAGGTATTCTTGTTATCTCTGCTTTTTAATATTTGTTTAGGATTCTTGGTACCATAACATACTGAGAAATACCTATCTTCTTTAATACTCTCATTCAGAAGTAACCATAGGAACAGATAAATATAATTTGTGTAATAATTTGTTTAGTTTTTCTTCTTTTTTTATACTTCTGTTATTCTCTTTTACTGGCTCATCAGAAACATCACATCTCCAACTCTGGCAGTTTCCCAAGGTTCTTTCTAGGTTTTTCCTCTTCTTCCTCTATACCATCCGTCTTGGTAACCTAATTAGCTCCTGTGGGTTTCACTTTCATTTTAATGACTTATACACTGATTCCTCATTTGTTGAACTTTTTCTTAGTTTCTAAATTTTTTTTTTTTTTACCAAAATAGAAAGAACTGTTATAAACACTTTTTAACACAAAGGATCTTTTTCTTTTTCTTTATTCTCTTTGGTATATGAGACTGTAAGCGGCATTGTTGGGTCCAAGGGAACACAATGTTAAGCACGGGTGTGTGTGTGTGTGTGTGTGTGTGTGTGTGTGTATGTGTGTGTGTGTGCAATTCCAAATTACTTTCCAAGGCGGCTGAAACCATTTACAAGTACACCAATAGTATGTTAATGTGCCTATAATCCAATGGCCCTCCCCAACATCTATCATTTTCATTTTTGTCATCTTTTCTCCTCTGATAAGTGTGATAGAATCTCAGAACTACTTTAATTTATATTTCTCTGAATAGTTATTTGGAGAATTTTTAAAACATGCTATAGATAGCTTCTTCCTTTGTAGAATGGCTAAACAAGTTGTGACACGTGATTCTGATGAAGAACTATTGTGCTCTAAGAAATTAGAAAATAAATGAATTTAAAAAAACATGGAAAAAGCCAATATGGAAGACTAGGGCCAGCCACCCAGCTGAAATCTCCCAACATTCCCCTCCAAACAGTGTTAAAATAATGCCTCAAATCAAATTTTAGAGAAGCATAGCAAACAAAATGTTAGCGTGAGACTTTTTTCCAGTCTAAGAAAACTTAAGAGGTTGGAAGAAGTCTGGTAATAGACACTGGGTGCGCCTGGTGATGATTGACAGCCTTATTGTCCATAAAGCTAAAAAACAGAATTTTCCAAATGGAAAAAAAGGTACAAAAACTCAGTGAAGAAAATAATTCCTTAGAAAATAGGATTGGAAGCTACTGACTCCATGAAACTTTAAAAAAACAACAAAACAAAGTGAAAATAATGAAAAAAATAGAAATATGAAATATTTCATAAAAAAACAACTGACCTGGAAAATAGATTTAGGAAAGATAATTTAAGAATTATTGAACTATCTGAAAGCCTTGATCAAAAAAAGAGCCTTGATGTCATATTTCAAGAAGTTATCAAGGAAAATTGTCCTGACAACCTAGAATCAGAGGGTAATCTAGAAATGGAAAAAATTCACCAATCATTTCTTGAAAGAGATTCCAAAAGGAAAACTCCTAGAAATATTATAGCCAAATTCCAGAGTTCCTAGGTCAAGAAGAAAATGTTTCAAGTAGCCAGAAACAAACAATTCAAGTATTGTGGAAATACAGTCAGGATAACACAGGATCTAGTAGCTTCTACATTAAGGAATGGGAGGGCTTTGAATATGATATTCTTGAGCCAAGAACCTACCAAGGAAAACTGAGTATAAACTTCAGGGAAAAAATGAGTACTCAATGAAATAGAGGACTTTCAAGCATTTTTGATGAAAAGACCAGAGTCGAACAGAAAATTTGCCTTTTAAATATAATAATCAAGAGAAGTATGGAAAGGTAAATGAGAAAGAGAAATTATAAGGTACTTATTAAAGTTTAACTGTTTACATTCCTACATGGAAAGATGACATTTGTAAATCATAGGACCTTTCTCAGTATTAGGGTAGTTGGAGGAAAGATAGATAGATAGATAGATAGATAGATAGATAGATAGATAGATAGACAGATGGTAAAGGGTGAGTTGAATGTGAAGGAATGATATCTAAAAAAATAAAATTATGAGATGAGAGAGGAATGTATTGGGAGAAGGAGAAAAGGAAAGATACAATGGGGGTAAATTATCTCACATTAAAGAGGCAAGAAAAAGGTTTCACAATGGAATGGAAGAGGGGGGAGGTGAGAGGGAATGAATGAACCTTACTCTCATTTGGTTTAGCTAAAGGAGGGAATGACATACATACTCAATTGGGTATTTTCTCCTACAGGAAAGTCAGGGGGAAGAGGATAAGAGGGGGTAGATAATAGAAGGGAAGACAGATTGGGGAAGTGGGTAGTTAGAAGCAAACACTTTTGAAAAGGGATAGAGTCAAAGGAGAAAATAGAATAAGTGGGGGTAGGGTGGGATAGGATGGAGGAAAATAGAGTTAGTCTTTCACAACATGACTATTATGGAAGTGTTTTGCATAACTACATATGTGTAACCTATATTGAATTGCTTGCCTTCTTGATGATGATGGGTGGGGAGGGAAGAAGGGAGAGAATTTGGAGCTCAAAGTTTTAAAAACAAATGTTAAAAATTGCTTTTGCATGCAACTGGGAAATGAGATATATGGATAATGGAGTATAGAAATCTATCTTGCCCTACAAGAAAGTAAGAGGGAAGGTGGGATTAATACAGAGGCCAGACAAGGAGAAGGGGTAATCAGAATGCATGCCACCTTGGCAGAGAGGAGAGATGGGGAGAAAATTGGAAGTCAAAATCTTGTGGAAATTAATATTGAAAACTAAAAATAAATAAATTAATTTTAAAAAAAGAAGAATTCACCTATCACCTTCTGAAAGAATTCTCAAAATGAAAACTCCAAGGAATATTATAGCAAAATTCCAGAGTTTCCATGTCAAAGAGAAAATTTGCAAGTAACCAGAAGGAAATAATTTAAAAATCATGGAATCATAGTCAGCATCACACAAGCTTCAGCAGTTTCCATGTCAAAGGAATAGAGGGCTTAGAATATGGTATTCTTGATAGCAAAGGAGTTAAGATTGCAATAGAAAATCATCTACTCAGCAAAACTGAAAATAGTCCTTCAGGGGGAAAAAAGAATATTTAATGCAATAGAGCACTTCCAAGCATTCCTGATGAAAAGACCAGAGCTTAACAGAAAATCTGATATTCAAAAATGACTCAAGAGAAGCACAAAAAGGTAATCATGAGAGAGTAATTCATAAAGGACTCAATAAAGTTAAACTCTTTACATTTCTATATCTTAAGATGATCCATGTAACTCCAAAGAATTTTATCATTAATTTGGGCAGTTAAAAGGAGTTTACATAGACAGAGGGCATGAATGTGAATTGGTTATGCTGAAATTATTTGAAAAAATGAAGTAATGAGAAAGAGGGATGCATTAAGACAAAAGGAAGGGGAGAGGGTAGAATGGGGAATTTTTTTTCACATAAAAGAAACAAAAAAACCCAGTTTTTATAATGGAGGGGAAAATGGAAGAAGGTGGGGAAAGGCTAAACTTCACTCCCACATGAATTGGTTCAAAGATGAAAGAATACGTATAAAAGCACTCGGTTGTGTATAGAAATTATCCAATAGGGAAATAGGAGAGGAAAGGACTAAGATAAAGGAGGCAATTAGTAATCATAGTAATCATAACTGTGAATGTGAATGTAATGAGCTCACCCATAAAACAGAATCAGATAGCAGAATGGATTAGAAAGCATAATACAGCAATGTGTTATTTATGAACAAAGACACACACACATTTAAATAAAGAGTTGGAGATGAATTTAATATGTTTCAAATGAAGTAAAGAAGATATGGATAGCAATCATGAACACAGACAAAACAAAAGCAAAAATAGATCTAATCATAAGAGATAATTAAGGAAACTACATTTTACTAAAAGGTAACAGAGTCAATGAAGTAATAATCAGAAATTTTTACAGCAAGTTCCTCTGATAGAGCCTTCACTTCTCAAATATATAGTAAGTAAATAATGGATTCAAATTAATGAAAATAAGAGCCATTCCCTAATTGATAAATGGTCAGAGGATAAGATTAGGTAGTTTTTGGAAGAAGAAATCAAAGCTATTTCATAGTCGTATGAAAAAAAGTTCAAAGTCACTATTGATAAGAGAAATGCAAATTAAAACAACTCTAAGGTACTGCCTTACACACGAAAGAAATGACAAATGTTAGAGAGGATGAGGGAGAAAGAGGTACATTAATGAACTGCTGGTAAAGCAGTGAACTCTTTCAAACATTCTGGAGAATAATCTGGGATTATGCCCTAAAAGATATAAAACTATGCATACCCTTTGACGCAGCAATACCACAATGTGGTCTGTATCCCAAAGTGATTTAAAAAGGAAAAGGACCTATGTACAGAAATATTTATAGCAACTCTTTTTATCATGGCAAAGAATTGGAAATTGAGGGGATACCTATCAGTTGGGAATGGCTGAACAAGTTCTGGCATATGATTATGATGGACTAATATTATGCTGAGGAAAATGACAAAGGGAATGTTTTCAGAAAAACATGGCAAGACCTACATGAACTGAGGCAAAGAAAGTGAGAAGAACTGGGAGATCATATTACACAATAACAACAATGTTGTAGTGATGATCAACTGTGATCAGTTTTATTTATATGTATATATTATTATATTTTATATAATTTCAAGGGACTCATGGTGGAAAATTACGATTTACCTCCCGAGAGATTAACTCTGAGTGCAAATTGAAGTATAATTTTCTCACTTTATTTTTCTTGCTCTTTTGGTGTGTGTATGTGTATGTGTGTGTGTTTGTGTGCATGTGTATATAAAATGTAATATGGAAACATGTTTTTCATAATTTCACATGTTTAATTGATATAACTTTGCTTGCTTTCTCAATGGGTGGGAGACAGTGTGGGAGGAAAGGAAAGAATTTGGACCTCAAAATTTAAAAAGAAAATAATGTTAAAATAAATAATGAATACTGAAAATTAAAAAGACATGGAAAGAGTTGCATAAACTGATAGAGAATGAAACAGTATTAGAAGAATAATTTATACTAAATATCCATATTATAAAAATGGATAATTTTGAAGATTTCAGAAAACTAATGAAAAAATGAAATGAGCAGAATTAGGAGAATAATTTAAATAATAATAGCAACACTGTAAA
>JAQQSV010021988.1:0-10670 GCA_028646515.1 Pseudochirops corinnae | reverse complement strand
CAAAAATATTTATTGCAGCTCTCTTTGTGGTTGCAAAAAACTGGAAATATAGGGGATGCCCATCAATTGGGGAATGGCTGAACAAGCTATGGTATATGAATGTAATGGAATACTATTGTGCTATAAGAAATGGGAAGGAGATGGACTTCATAATTACCTGGAGAGGCTTATATGGACTGATGCTAAGTGAGAAGAGTAGAACCAGGCAAAACCTGTCCACAATCACAGATACATCGTACATATGATGAACAATCTTGATAAACTGGACCATCCTCAACAACACACAGTTAAAGACAAGTCTACAAGCCTCAGGATGGAAGAAGATATCTAAACTCAGAGAAAGATCTAGAAAGACTACAGTTTAAATGGAGACTGAAGCAAAACTCGCTGTCGTTCTCTTTCATGTCTAGTTTTCCTTTTTATTTTTCTTTTCCCAGTAAACACTCATTGGTTACAATCCTTCTATATAACCAAACTATTGTACAATGTGAAAGTATTTGCAGATCCTATACATGATTGCACGCCACTATGGGAGGTGGGGGATTGGAGGGGAGAAAATCTGAAACTCAAGTGAATGTGGAACCGAATCTTGTAAATTAAAAGTAAATAAACAAGTCATTTAAAAGAAAAAAAGAGAAAAGAACACCTTACAAAATAGATTCACTCAAATGGCAAAAGAGGCACAAAAAGCCAAGGAGGAGAATGCCTTAAAAAGACGAATTTGCCAGGTGGAAAAAGAATCTCAAAAGCTCACTGAAGAGAATAATTCCTTCAGAGTTAGAATGGAGCAAATGGAAGCAAATGAATTTATGAGAAATCAAGGCACTATTTAAAAGATCCAAACAAGTGAAAAAATAGAAGGCAATGTGAAATGTCTCATTGAAAAAAACCACTGACCTGGAAAATAGATCCAGGAGAGACAATTTAAAAATTCTTGGACTATCTGAAAGCCATTATCAAAAAAAGAACCTAGAAATCATCCTTCAACAAATTATCAAGGAGAATTGCCCAGATATTTTAGAACTAGAGGGCAAAATAGAACTTGAAAGAATTCACTGATCACCTCTTGAAAAAGATCCTAAAAGGAAAACTCCTAGGAATGTTATAGGCAGATTCCATAGTTCCCAGATCAAGGAGAAAATATTACAAACTATCTAGGAGAAACAATTTGAATGCTGTGGGAACACAGTCAGGATAATCCAGGATCTAGCAGCTTCTACATTAAGGGATCAAAGGGCCTGGAATATAATATTCTGG
Organism: Pseudochirops corinnae; assembly: GCA_028646515.1. NCBI lineage: Eukaryota > Metazoa > Chordata > Mammalia > Diprotodontia > Pseudocheiridae > Pseudochirops > Pseudochirops corinnae. Next base: position 9,413 of record JAQQSV010021988.1, on the reverse strand, counting down.
AGATCAAAGGAGCTAGGATTAAAACCAAGAATCATCTACCCAGCAAAATTGAGTATATTGTTTCAGAGGAAAATATGGTCATTCAGTGAGAAGGAGGACTTTCAAGCATTCTTGATGAAAAAACCACAACTGAACAGAAAATTTGACATTCAAATACAAGAGGCATGAGAAGGTAAACATGGAAAAGAATTCATAAGGAACTTATCAAAGTTGAACCATTTACATGCCAACTTTGAAAAACAATAATTATAACTTATGAAACTTTTCTCAGTATGAGGATAGGTGAAGGGAATATAAATGTATATATGTGTATACATACACATATGTCTATATAGGAGGGTATAGATATGCATATGAATACATATATGAGTGTGTGTATATATGTGTACATAGACAGAGGGTACAGGATCAATTTAACAGGAAGGGATGATATTTTAAAAGGTGAAGTTGAGAGGTAGGAGACAAATAGAATGAGAGGAGATAGGGGAGACAGAATGATGTTAATCATCTCATATAGAAGAGGCAAGCAGTAACTGTTACAATGGAGGGCAAGAACGGGAAGGCAAAAGGGAATGGGTCAACCTTACTCTCCTTGAATTTGGCTCAGGGAAGGAATGACACGCACTCTAAGTTGAGTATCTTGCCCTACAGGAGAGTAGGGGACATGGGGAGGAGAGGGGGGATGATGGAGGAAAGAGCAGGTTGGAGGGGAGGGTTCTTACAAGCACACACTTCTGTAAAGGGACAGGGACAAAGCAGAGAATAGAACAAGGAGGGGGAGAGATAGTAAGGAGGGAAATATAGTCACTCTTTTACAATATGTCCATTGTGGAGATGTTCTGTGTAACTACACATGTACAGCCTATATTGAATTGCTTGTCTTTCCAGTGGGGGTGGGTGATGAGGGAGGAAGGGAAAGAATCTAAAATTTAAAGTTCCATAATCAAATGTTAAAAAATATATATGCATTTATATAATTATTATTATTATTAACTACATGCAACTGGGAATTAAGATATACAGGCACTGAGGTAGGGAGATCCATCTTGCCCTACCAGAAAGTCAGTGGGGTGTTTGGGGAGGATATAGAAGAGAGCAGATTGGGGGAGGGGCTATACAATGGGATTGCTGTTTTGGGGTGGTGGGTAGGGGAAAGATAGGGAGAAAATTTGTAACTCAAAATCTTGTGGAAATGAATGGTATAAATTAAAAATAAACAACAGTTAATTAAAAAAAAAAAAAGAAATCAGGTCCCTGGTAGGTTGTTACTTCTCATAGATGATACAAATAGTAAGTGTCAAAGGAAGAACTTCATCTTGAGTCCTTTTATGCCAGAGCTAGCACACTTTCTGTTTAATGTATTTATGATAGTCTACAGTTGTTTCATGGGTCCACAATTAGAATAGTAATTTTGAACAAAAATATAATCCATGATTTCTTCTGTATCACTCAAAACGACCTTATACCCTGGAATTGTCTCATATAAATCATTCAAGAAAAATAGTAAATAATATGAACTAGTGAGAATGTGAACATGCATGTTTCTTAATTGGCTGCAAGACTTTGTAGGTAACAATTTAATAATGTAATGTTCAAATACATATTGCCGTCATCCATATATATTGATGCAAACACTAAAATATGTATTTTACAAGAATTATTGAGAAGACTAGAAAGCAATTTGTCAGATTTACACTAATATCTTACATCATATATCACAATAAGTTCACATGAATAAACTTTATTATTAAATTTAATACATTTAAAAACAAATAGAAGAAAGCCAGATCATATACCTTGAAGATCTCTGACTTTGAATGCTATAGATAAGTTCACTTACCTTGGTAGTGTACTTTCCAGAGATGTACACATTGATAATGAGGCTAATGCTCCTCTTGCCAGATCCAGCCCAGTGCTTGGGAGGCTCTGAAGGAAAGTATGAGAGAAAGAAGTATTAGAATTGACTACAAACTGAAGATCTGCAGAGTTGTTGTGCTGACCTCATTGTGGTATGCCTGTGAAACCTGGGCAATATACCAGTGCCATGTCAGGAAACTGAATCACCTCCATTTGAACTGTCTTAGGAAGATTCCAAAGATCACCTGGCAAAATAAGATACTGGAAACCAAGGTCCTTTCTCAAACCAAATTGCCAAGCATTCAAACTCTGCTGCAGAGAGTGCAATTCCAATGGAATGGCTCCATTGCTCGAATGCAAAATGTATGCTTGCCCAAACAAACAAACAAACAAACAAAACCTATTTTATGGAGAACACACAGGGGAAGCATTCACATGGTGGTCAGAAAAGGCCATACCTGGACCCTCTCAAGGTCTCTCTTAAGAACTTTGGAATTGATTGTGTGACATGGGAGACACTGTCACAAGACCAATCAGTGTGGCATGCCCACATCAGGGAGGGTGCTGTGCTTTGTCAGTGAAACAGAATTGAAGTAGTTCTACAGACATGCAAGATGCACATATTTAGAGAATCCATCCCAAATGGTCACATGGACTGTGCCTGACTTGTAGTAGAACATTCCGAGCTCATATTGTCTAATCTGCCAGTGTCAGACACGTAACTTGACTCTAGGATACTGATATCATTTTGGTCCCCTTCAAGAATGAAAGACAGCAACTAACCAATGAACCAGTGAGGGGGAGAATTCTTCACCAAACAATGGATAGATGCCATCACAAAATATAAACTAAATCATTTCAATTACACAAAATTAAAAAAAAAAACTTGTGTATGCACAAAATGACTATAATTATGATGGCTATGGAAATATTTGATAGAGAAAAATTGTATCAAATATCTCTATGAATGATCTAATGTTCAGGCTATATGTGCCTAGCACATAGTAGGGTACTTAATAATACTTAATACTTGGATCACTGCTAACATAATGAAATCCTTCCTTTTCCATTTACTACTTGTGTGATCTTTAAGAAGTAACTTAATTAAGTTATTTTAATAATATGGACTTTATAAGGAATTAAAAGAAATGTATAAAGCCAAAAGTTATTTCCCATGACAAAAAATGGAAATGGTCTATGTTGGAGTGGTTATGGAAAGACTAGCACACTAATGTACACTAATGCAATGACACTAATGTACAGTGCAGCTAAGAACTGATTCAACCTTTCGATTTGTCATTTGATAGTACGCTATGAAAATGATTAAAATGTCCATACCCTTTGACCTAGATATCATGCAGTCAAATTACTTAGGCTTCAATTTCATACCTATTTGAGAAATTTTAAGAAATTCATTTAATCTCCCCAGGCTTCAGTTTACTCACCTGTAAAATTACATGTCAGACAAGATGATTTCTGAGGTTCTTTACAGATCTAAAACCCTAGTTATATGCCCAGAGGAGATTATTGATATTTTAAAAGTCTTATTTGCACCAAAATATGTATAACTACTTTTCAATTTTTTTATAATTACATGCAAACATAAATTAACACTTTTGAAAAATTTTTTGAGTTCCAAATTCTCCCTCCTCCCTTCCCCAATACCTTCTTGAGAAGGTAAGCAATTTGATATAGATTATACAACCACAATCATACATAACATATTTCTATATTGACATATTGCAAAAGAAAGTAGACAAAAAAACAAGAAAAAAAAGTTTTAAAAGTATACTTTTATCTGAATTCAGCTTCAATCATTTCTTTCTCTAGAAGCAGATAGCATTTTTCATAAGTACTTCAGTTCACTTGGATCACTATATCGCTGAGAATCCCCAAGTCATTCATAGTTAAGCAGCATACAATACTTTTGTTAATGTATATGCACTGATTTCCTGGTTCTGCTCACTTCTCTTGTCACCAATTCATATACGTCTTCCCACATTTTTCTGAAAGCATCCTGTTTATCATTTCATTTCTTTTTTTGGAGGGGGAAGGCAAGGCAATTGAGGTTAAGAGACTTGCCCAAGGTCACACAGCTACTAAGTGTGTCGAGTGTTTGAGACTGGATTGAACTCAGGTCTTCCTGACTCCAGGGCCAGTATTCTATTCACTGTGTCACCCAGCTGCCCCTGCTTATCATTTCTTATAGAACAGTAGTATTCCTCCAAAATCATAAACCCCAACTTATTGAGCTATTCTCCAAGAGATAAACATTCCCTCAGCTTCTCATTTGTTGCCACCACAAAAAGATGCTATAAAGATTTTTTTACATGTAAGTCCTTTTAAATTTTCTTTGATCTCTTTGGGATAGAGACATACTAGCGATATTGCTGGGTCAAAGGGTATGCAGTTTTATAACTCTTTGGGCATAGGTCCAAATTATTCTCCAAAATTGTTGGATGAGTCTACAACTCTACCAATAGTGCATTAGCATCCTGATTTTTCCACAATCCTTGCAACATTTGTCATTTTGCTTCTCTGTCATTCTAACCAACATGATAGTGTGAGGTAGTACCTCAAAGTTGTTTTAATTTGCATTTCCCTAATCAGTAGTGATTTAGAGCATTTTTTTTTCATATGGTGTAATGGTAATGTAAGTGGGAAGATCCTTCCCATCCATTAAGAGGCCCACGTGACCATCTTAAGTCACATGGAATACTAAAAATATGAGTTTGAGTCACATAAAACCTGTGGTGGGAGGAACTTGCTGAGTGTGTGGAGCAAAGCCCAGAGGAAGTTGGACAGAATAGTTAGAGCTGAGGGATAGAAAGGAAGCAGACAGCAAGCTGAGAGTGTTCATTTGTGGGAAAACCCTAGCAAGGGGAGGGTTTGGGGATGATGGTGCCCCCTACTTTGTTATTTTGTATAGATTTCTTTGTTGCTATGGTGGATTTGGCTTTCTGGTGTTGGGATTCAGATTCCTGGTGTTTGAATAAATGTTTTGGTTATGTCTTCCATGTGGAGAGTGTGATATATTTTATGATTCAGAATTATGCCAGCATATTCATAGCTGCCATAGGTGCTGTGAACATGGCATTGGAGCTACATTTGGAGACAAGAATGGGATTATGAAATATCAAACCTCTATTTGGAGGCAGAACGGCTTTAGGGTGAGAAATGGATATCTCAGGATGAGAGGATTTACTTTCTTGCTCCATAGCAAGAGAATTGGCTAAAAGCACAGGGCTCTGTGAAAACTGGGAATCAAGGTTGCAGAAGAGAAAGATTTGGAAAGATGTTTGCAAGGAATACCAATAGAACCAGGGAAATAACTGGCCAGGGTGTGTAGGAGAGCTGGGCCTTGCTAACCAGTTATCATCTTATATGTAAAAGCAGTGACAAGTTGCTGGAAGAGAAAGGTCAGTTGGAAGAGGAGTTGTCTGGTTTGCATGAGAATTTTTCTGTGCCACACAGTTTGAGCTGTCCTTTAGAAGAGCAAGCTGAGGCAGGGTGGGTCATTTCAGGTGGTAGAAGAAGAAACTACTGTTCATTTAGCTAAGAGGAAGGAAAAAACTAACAAAAGTAATGTGCATGCAACCTTTGCACAGGCTGGGACTAGCTGCCCCAGTGATTGCCAGGAGAATGAGTGGGAGGAAAATGAAACAAAGTTAGATGAGGAAGCTTTTATGAGTGCAGATGTTTGCTCAATACTAAGAAATAAGCAGGAGAACCAGGGGGATCACTCAGAGTTTAGGGAGGTCACTGATATATTAAGTCAATTCACCAAAAGGATGGGAGAATTGTTACTGTCTTGGATGGTGAAAATCAGTGATGAAGGGGCTGTAGGAGTATCAGTACATAAACAGATTGCTTGAAATTTAGAGGTATGACTCAGAATCTTTTTGTGCAGCAAGTTTTTACAGATTACCACGTGCAAGGAGATAACAATGCAACTAATCTGTTAGCTTTAGCTGCAGAAGGATGCAGACAACAGTATCCTAGTGTCTCTGTGTGGCCTAGTGGAAAAAGACCCTTAGAGACTGTAAGAAAAATTAAAGAAAGAAGTGATGAAGATTGCAAGTATGATGGGAGACACAGATGAGTATTACGGTACCCCCTTAGCAGTTTCTCATAGAAATATCATAGTGAAGACAGCGCCTCCTGCTTTTTTTCTACCTCTATAAAATATTTCCTTAGTAGTTTGATTTATATGGTACTGAAAAAGTAAATTAATTTAAGCAGAATTGTCATTTTTATTATATTTGCTCAGCTAACCCATGAGCAATTAATATTTCTCCAATTGTTTAGATCTCTATTTCTGTGAAAGAAATTTTATAATTGTGTTCATATAATCCTTGAGTTCATCTTGGCAGGTAGACTCCTAAGTATTCTATATTGTCTGCTATTATTTTCAGTGAAATTTCTCTTTCCAACACTTTCTGGTGGATTTTATTCATAGCCTGTAAAAATACTAATGATTTATGTGATCTTATTTTATATTCCGCAACTTTCCTAATTTTCTTAATTATTTCCACTAGTCTTTTACTTGATATTGTAGGATTCTCTAAGAAAACCATTATATTATCTTCAAAGAGTGATGATTTTATTTCTTCATTGCCTCTTCTAATACCAACAATTACTTTTTTTCTTTCTTATTGCTATAGCTAGCATTTCTAGGACAATATTGAATAATAGTGGTAATAATGGGCACCTTGCTTCACCCTTGATCTTATTATGAAGGTTTCCAGCTTCCATTCATTACAGATAATGCTTGCTGATGACTTTACATAGGTACTACTTAGAATTTTTAAGTTTTGTTTATTCCTCTGCTTACTAATGGTTTTTAATAAGAATAAATGTTATATATTGTAAAAAAAAATATCATGTATTGAGATAATCATGTGATTTTTTTATCTTTTTGCAATTGATATTGTCAATTATGCTGCTAGTTTTCCTAATATTGAACCAGCCCTCCATTTCTGGTATAAATTTCATCTCATTAGAGCCTTTGTGCTATATTGCTATAATTTCCTTGCTAGTATTTTATATCAAAGTTTTGTACCAATATTCATTAAATAAATTGGTCTGGGGGTAAAGGGACAAAGCAAAGATGGTCTAGAAAAAGCAGGAACTTACTTGAACTCATCACCAATTACCTCCAATACCTGAAAAAGAAATGATGCTAAACAAATTTTTGAGCTACAGAATCCACAAAATGACAGAGTGAAATATATCTCCAGCTGAAGTCACCCTGGCAAACAGAAAGGAATTGTCTATTGCACTAAACAAGAAGGAGAGCCCTGTCCCATGTGGGCCATGCCAACAGAGACTGGCAGCACAAACTGACTGGAACAGACCTCAGGAGACTGAATCACTGGCAGCTGTGATGATTTCCAGACTTCTCAGACCATAAACACCAAAGATGAAGTAAAAGTTCAGTGGAAAACCTCTGTTTGACCTGGGTGAGAGAAGAGTGCATTTTGGCCCCCACTCCAAGGGTGGCCGAGTTGTCAGCTGAAGGCAGCAATGAAGTAGCTATGGTGGCAGTGGCAGTGGCTGCTTCTGGAACTCCAGGACCACAGATAGTGGGAGGGCCAAGCAGCTCACCAGAAGGCAATTGGAGGAATCTCTTTGCTGGTGCTGAGACAGGATTCTCTTGCTTTACCCTGCTTGGATAAGGGTCACAGTCTTGATTGGTGGGCCTGGGAAGAAAAGTGCTGCTGCTGTGGAGCTTGTTAAGGCTGTGGAGAAGTAGTCCTCCTTATAGTTCTGAAGCAGGTGCCTAGAAAAAGGTCTGACAACAGAAGCACAAAATCCAAGAAATTTGAGACACAGCACTCTCTACTCTGGAAGCAGAGTTCTACCATGGTAGAGTTCGAAAGTCAAGTAGTTGACTGGAAAGATGAGAAAACAGAAGAAGCACGATCAAATTATAGAATCTTTCTTTGGCAACAAAGAAGATCAAAACACACAACTAGAAGAAGACAACAAAGTGAAAACTCCTACATCAAAAGCTCTCAAGAAAAATATGAATTGATCATGGGCCATGGAATTGCTCAAAAAGGATTTTGAAAATGAAGTAAGAGAAGTAGAGGAAAAATTGGGAAGAGAAATGAGAATGATGCAAGAAAATCATGAAAAATGAGTCAACAGCCTGCTAAAGGAGATCTAAAAAAAAAATACAGAAGAAAATAACACCTTAAAAAGTAGACTAACTCAAACGGCAAAAGAGGCCCAAAAAGCCAAAAACAATGAGGAGATTAATGTCATTAAAAAGCAGTATTGGGCAGATGGAAAAGAAAATCCAAAAACTCACTGAAGAAAATAATTCCTTCAAAATTAGATTGGAGCAAATGGAAACTAATGACTTTATGAGAATTCAAGATATGATAAAATATATTTTAAAAGAATGAAAAAATAAGGGTCAGGTAAGTGGCACAGTGAATAGAGCACCAAGTCAGAAGGACCTGAGTTCAAATTTGTCCTCAGACACTTAACATTTATTAGCTGTGTGACCTTGAGGAAGTCACTTAAACCCAATTGCCCTGCCTTCCCCATCCTAAAATAATCTTTAAAAAAGAATGAAAAAATGGAAGGCAATGTGAAAAATTTCATTGTAAAAATTACTGATCTAGAAAATAGATCATGGAGAGATAATTTATTTTTCAAATCGATTTGTTTATTTACTTTTAGTTTACAAGATTCAGTTCCACAATCCCTTGAGTTTCAAATATTCTCTCCTCCCTCCGCTACCCCCCACTATGGCACCATGCAATCAAATATAGGATCTGCAAATATTTTCACATTGGACATTAGTCTGGTTGTATAGAAGGGTTGTAACCAATGGAATGAACAATGGGAAAGAGGAAACAAAACCAAACATGGAAAAGAAAGAGCATGTCATTTGCTTCAGTCTCCCTTTAAACTCTGTTCTTTCTAGATCTTTCTCGGAAAGTGGACATCTCCTTCCATCCTGAGTCTTATAGAGTTGTCTTACAACCTTGCATTGTTGAAAGGAGTCCAGTTTATCAAAGTTGATCATCACACATACATTGTGTCTGTCATTGTGTACAAATTTCCAGGAGATATAATTTAAAAATTATTGGACTACCTGAAAGCCATGATCATAAAAGGAGCCTAGACATCATCTTTGAAGAAATTATCAAGGAAAACTGTCCTGATATTCTAGAACCAGAGGGGAAAATAGAAATTGAAAGAATCCACCAATGTTGCCTTGAGAAATATCCCAAAAAGAAAACTCCTAGGAATATAATAGTCAAATTTCTTAGTTCCCAGGTCATGGAGAAAACATTACAAGCAGTCAGAAAGAAATAATTCAAGTGTGGTGGAAAGACAATCAGGATAACATGATATCTAACAGCTTTTATATTAAGGGACTGAAGGGCTTGGAATATGATATTCGGGAGGTCAAAGGAGCTAGGATTAAAACAAAGAATCACCTACCCAGAAAAACTTAGTATAATACTTCAGGGGAAAATATGGTCCTTCAATGAAATAGAGGACTTTCAAGCATTCTTGATGAAAAGACCAGAGCT
>JAQQSV010021987.1:0-10670 GCA_028646515.1 Pseudochirops corinnae | reverse complement strand
GGGAGGGGGGACACACTGGGATGGCTGTTTTGGGGCGATGGGTGGGGGAAAGAGGGGGAGAAAATATGTAAGTCAAAATCTTGTGGAAATGAATGATGTAAACTATAATAAAATTAAAATAAGTTATTACTAAAAAAAAAGAGAAAGAAGCAATAAAAAAATAAAAAAATAAGAAGATGAAATGAAATAATAATTGCAAAGTGTTCAGCACAGTGCCTGGCGCACCGCACATGAGGTCATATATATATATATATATATATATATATATATATTTACTATTATTATTATTTGTTATTAACATAACACAGCACCAGCAGCAACAGCATCAATGACCACCAGAGCCCAACAGCAATAACAATTATAATACAGAGCTTTGTGTCCTGAAAACTGCTATCGATACATTTGTCTCCTTTGATCTTCCCAATAACTTTGGAAATAGGTACTGTTATCAATTCCAATATACTCTAAGGATCATAACAATAAAGGGATTTGTAGAAATTAATACAACTTGTAAAAATGGAATTTACTAATCCTTAGCATTTGATCCAACCTTCCCTCTACACTCCCAGAATGCCTCCCATGGATATCTGAGATCCCAACAAGGTATCATCCAACTTCTGGAAGCAAGTCTCCAGTAAGGGAGAACCCACTCATCCTGGGTTAGCCCATTTCTCAAAGGATCTCCTTGTGAGTTCTCTCCATTAAACCTGGTGCTACCCTCTAGGGCCAAGCAAAACAAGTCTGGTTCCTCTCAGAGATAAATTTCTTCTTGATAATGTGCTTTCCATCCAACATGTGAGGAACAGAATTCAGCGATGTGCTTCCCGATCTCATTGAGGTAGAAAATAAAGGGAAGGGAGGTCAGATGGATTGCCAGTGCTAAACTCACTGCTACTAGTGTGGAGTCAGAATTGTAACCCTGGCTTCTTGACTCAAGGCCTTTTTGTAATAACTCTGCTGTTCCCCTCCCTTCTCAGACTTCAACTGGAGAAGCGAGTTCAGTTCCCAGTGGTGTGACTTAGGAGTATGCTTAGAATCTCCAGAACATACAAAGCAGGGCCAAAAGTGGTTGTGAAGAGCCATGTTATGGGCAGATCACTTGAAGAAATGGGAATGTTTATCCAGGAGAAGAAAGTACTTAGGGAGTAAAGGTCAGGAGGCAGGATAAATGTTGCTCATTATTTGAAAAGTCATCATATAGAAAAAAAGAATTATATTTGTTCTGTTTGGCTTCAGAAAGCAGAACTGAGAGCAGTAAATAAAAGTGAAAAAGCCAAAATCCTATAAAGTAGGTAGAACAATATTATTCCCATTTTAAAGAAGGGAAAATCTCAGACCTAGAGACATGTGCTGACCTGTCTACATTCACACAGCTGGCTGCCGCAAAAACCTCTTGGCATAGATATGGTCCATGGGCAGCCATGAGTGCATACAGCACCAGAATTGTAGTCAGGTAGACTCATCCTCCCGAGTTCAAATCCAGCCTCAGACATTTACTAGCTATGTGACCCTGGGCGAGTCACTTCACCCTGTTTGTCTAAGTTCCTTATCTGTGAAATGAGCTGGAGGAGGAAATGGCAAACCACTCCATTACCTATCTCTTCCAAGAAAATCCTAAATAGGATCACAAAGAGTCAGGCATGACAGAAATGAATGAAAAATAAAAATTGCCTATACCTCAATCAACCCATGCAACACTTAATCGATAGAAACCCATTATGTCCTAGTAACAGATATTGTGAGCATAAATAATGAAATAATTTCTACCTGCAGGGAACTTGCTTCCTAAAGGAAAAGTCAAAAAGAACACACTATGATAAATATAGTTAATATATCATGTGTAAATAATACCTTAAAGGAAGAGAGAGACTCTCTGAGTCAGTGGTGAAGAGGGAATGTACTCCAGGCATGACCAGTGCAAAACACAGGTTGAAAAATGTTTTCAGTCTCAAAAATCCCTTTGCAATTTGGTAAATTTTTAGAACAAGTTTGGCTTCTCAGTGTCCCCTGACCCCCTGCTTTTTGCTGCCTAGCATCCCTTTCCCCATAAGACAGAGCTTATTTTACCCAGAAAGCTCTGCTTTAGAAAGCCTTGGCAGGTCTCAGGGTATCAGGGTCCCTTGGAGTTTGGTGACTGCCAACAACGTCCCCCATAGCAGAATGTGATATGGCAGGTATGGAGTAGAAGGGGAGAAAAGACCATTAATGAGGAAAAGTATCAGAATTGGGGAGCAGGAGATACAGGGAATAATTTCCACCAACTTCATAGTGTTGCACCCCATTGTTGAACTGAGTTTGAAGGATCTCATGGTCACTTCATAATATTTGATGCCTGGCTCAAAAGTTCAACACTTGAGTGACATCTGGGCTGCAGTAAGTCAGCCAAAGACTGGCCCAATGGTCTATCTAGGAGATTGTAGGATTCTAGACTATGAGTTGGATTATGTCCAACCTCATTTAACAAAAGGGAAAACAGACTCAGAGAGGGAGTGTTCTGAAGGAAATCCCCAGCAGGAGAATAACAGCAGAGCTGTCATTTAAACCTAGTTCTCTGACTTCCAAATTGCAAACATTACCTGACAAGACAAAATCTTATTCACCCCTTGGTTTTGTTCTAACCTCACTTTTATAGATGAGGAAACTGAGACTGACATAGTTTAAGCAGTATGCCCAGATTGGCTTAAGTAGGAAGTACCTGAGGCAGGATTCATACTCAACGTTTTCTGCCTCTGAATTCAGCATTCTCTCTAGGACAGAGCCTCTTACGCTGAGGTCAACAAATTAAAGGACAGAGTTTATAAGGTTCATGATTTAAAAAAAAAAATTCTGATAACTATTTAAAATACTTAGTTTTCTTTAAAGTACTATGTATTTTACTTTATGAATATAAAAACATGGTTTTGAGGGATCCATAGTCTTTACCATCCTGCCAAGGGGGTGTATAAAAGACAAAAAAAGATTAAGGCTTTGATCTCTGACATATTTGAACTATCTAAGGCATTAATAATAAAAGGCAAGAATATAAAATAAAACAAAACTAAACCCTTGAAAGTTAGCCATTTTGACATGTATGGCTTTCCAACTTTATGTAAGTAAAACAGGCAATCCTAAGACTTGAATTAATATTACCTTTGCTTCTTTCACAACCAGGATTAGAAACATGTAGAGCGGTGGCTTTGTGACACCTCCTGAGAAGTCATTCCTACCGATCCCTGTCCTTTGGCTTTTCTTAGGTTTATTTTTAACCATGATGAGATTGCCCCTGAAGCAGAGATTGCATTAACTTAGTTCTAAGATTCTAGAACCAGTTCTAGTTTATGGGATGCTGAGTATTAGAAATGACCACCTCAAACCTGGTTTTTGGAGTAAGGTGGAATTTGCATGGCCACTTGGCTCTAGCTGAGAACATCTGAGTGGCCAAATTCAATTCAATTCAGTTTAACAAGCATTTATGAAGTACTTGTTGTGTACCAGTCAGAATGTGAAGTGTTGTGGTTGCCAAGACAAATCTGCAGCAATCCCTGACTAAGACTGGAGAGGTAACTACAAGTAGACTCTACACAGTGGTGTGAAGATGAGAAGTAGGATGTTGTGTGAGAAGACTCCCAAGGTCAAGAAGTAGCAGCTCACTCAACTTCAAGGAAGCCTCTAGCATGGGTGCTTAGGAAATAAACAGGAGACATCATCAGGGGCTTTTGCTAAGTCTCTATAATTATCTCCCCTAGAGAAGATCTAGAATAAAGTCTGCTACTCATTCTGAGATTATAAACAGAGTAGTTTCCTTAGCTGTTTGGGGCAGGATGGATTGGATCACATGGATCAGAGATTTAGACCTAGAAGGATGTATGTGAAGATCAACTTTCTCACTTGAAAATGAAAAAAACTGAGCATAAGAAAGGTGACAAAGTGCCTTACCCACCATCACCCAGATGGTCAGTGCATAAGGCTACATATTCCTGACCCAGTCTGGCAGTCCATCCATGCCAGCTCACTGTCCATGCTGAATCTGCTCTTCTACTGATAGATGGTCCATGGCAATTGGGGAATTCCTGAAAGTAGAGGCTTTTCATGAGAGGGTTTGACTAATAGTGATGATAGTCCCCTAGTAACAATGCTTTTGGGCATTGAGTCATTTCTCATGTATTTAGTGATATCTTTGGGTAACAAATACAGAGTGTATCAGTGGATCTTTCCTTGCTGAATCCACACTTTCAGGTAATTCACAACTTTCTTTTCACTATTGATTAACTTCTACAACTTGAAACCATTCTATAAATTTCTTCAAGTCAATGAGCATTTATTAACACTTTATTTAATTAGGTACCTAGTTATAACAGTGGATAGAGTGCTGAATCTGGAAGCAGGAAGGTTTGAGTTCAAAGTCAGCCTCAGACTTTTACTAGTTGTGTGACTTCTAAGTGAGTCCCTCAGTTTTTCTGTGTTTCAGTTAGCTCATCTGTAAAATGAGAATTAAAATAGCATCTGCCTTATGGGGTAATTGTGAGGATAAAATAAGATGATATTTGAAAAATGCTTTATAAACATTAGAATTCCATTTATGTGCTGTGATTATTATTAATATTGATACATGTTAGATACTCTTCTAAGTACTGAAAATGCACATATAAGCAAAAAAGATAGTACTATCTACAAGGAGCTTACATTCTAATGGAGAATGACAATACATAGAAATGAACTGAAAAGCTGAGGCTAAAAGAGGAAAGTAGAGAAAGCTTTCATGTACGAATTAACCCTGACAATGTGTATTTACCATTTATCAAGGGTTATGTGCCAATTCATTCATTCATTCATTCATTCATTCATTCATTCATCCATTCATTCATCCATCAATCCATTCATTCATTCATTCATTTGTCCATTCATTCATTCATTCATTTGTCCATTCATTGATTCATTCTGTCAGTCATTCATTCACACAACAAGTATATAATGGACCCACCATGCATTTTGATAAGCACTAGATCTACAAAGACAATAATGAAACCATGCCAGTCTTCAAGGATACAATTTTACCCTTGTTTGAATTTTAATGAATATTCAACTCTAAGCAAGCTGGAATTGTTTTATTCAAGTCTCTACCCACTATTCTTAATAAAGATCCTTGCAGGTAATAGATATTCAATACATTCAGTTCTACAAGTATATGTTAAGCACCTGCTATGGAAATGGAACTATGTTTGTAGACTATACTACATGGCCAGAAATGTTGGTGGATGATAATTAAAACCCCCACTTGTAGAAAAACTCAAAGTTCACAACCCTGTGAGATAAATAATATAGGTTTCATTAACCTCACTGTCCAGAGGAAGAAATCAAATTTCAGAGAAATCAAGTAACTTGCCCATTGTTACACAAATAAAAAGTGTCTGTTACAGAATGGCAAAGGAGATACTGTGAATCACCTTCTGATCCCACCACCATGCCTCTAGTTACCACATGATGTTTCTGTTAATACACGAAGTTGTGAAACAGTTGTCTTGTTGGCATGAGACAATACTAACTTGAAACAAAAGTCTTTAGTCCCATTTGTGACTTCTTTCTTTCTTTAAGGATGGATGAAACTGTATTCAAAGTCAGAGGGAGAAGTGGCTTATATACTGAGAATGAAAATTCATGTAAAGAAAATCATGATCCCTAGTGGAGAAGCATGTTAGAGAGCTAGTGGATGAAGCAGAACAGAAGCGTCATCAACAAAAGCATATAGAGTAAAAAAGAAACAGGGCACATTGATGAATTTGGGAAACATCATAAGTTTGGCAGAAAAGCATGACATAATATCCATGGGACAGTACTATTACTCCAATATCTGCCATATCTTGATCTGCTTTTCTGTTTGTCTCTTTCTGTCTCTGCCAAAAACAGAGCAAATATTTACTCTGGGTCTTGTCTTAAGAATAATTTGATCATTTTCTACTAGCTTTATTTCTCACTAACAGGGAAGAACAGGTTGCTAGTGCTGAAATAATGAGAGACTGGAGGAAAGTGATCAGTCCATCCTAGAGTTTTGACAAAGAAGGAGAGGAAATTTGCACATAGTTGCACAGGCACTTTTAATTTGGGGAGATCAGATTTCAAAAACTTTAGAGGGAAGCCTGATAAGACTAAAATTGGACTAAAATTCTACAGGGGAATCCAGCCCCAGAATGAAAAAAAAAATGGGTATAAATAAAATTTCGAAGACACAGAAAGAAAGAAAGGAGGAAACATAGGAGTGGTCTGAAGAGTGCTTTATGGTAGCTTACAGAACTCACTAACCAACTCAAATTGTTTTTAAAAAAAGAAAAATAAAGATAAGAATAGAAAATGTGAGCCCAGTGAAGATAATGGAGAAGGAATAAAAAAGTTGGCACCATAATGCAAGAATGAACTGAGCCTGGAAGGCGAAGCTAAAGAAAACAGCAAAGGTTTTCTTCAGCTTTAAAGGGAAAAAAGATGATCCAAAAAATAAGAGCATCTTAGTGGGGCACAATGACAACTAATAGTAGGGCTGCTCAATTGTCATATTGTTTCTGGTTTCTCTGCAAAAGAAAATGACTTTGGACCTGGAATTATGAGACCAGAATTAGCTAATGAGGAATTGATACCCAAGAGAATTAGGGAAAGTGTAAGATACACTTTAGTACCTGTGGCCAATTCCAGTCATCAAGCTGGAAGAACTGTTTCCTCCAGCCCCTAAACAGCTGGTAAATGGGATTGCTGGGCCAGTCAGTGATATTTTTCAGCAAGACAACAAACATGGAGTAAATGCTTGCTGTATGTCAAGCAATGTGCTAAGCAGTGGGATTCAAAGAAATACACACAGAGCTCCTGCTTTCAAAAGGCTCTCATTCTAGTGGTGGAGACAATATGGAAACGACTGCATAGACACAAGTTGTTTTTTGTCAAATTGAAGGTTATCTTAGGAAAAAAAGGCAGTAGTTTCAAGAGAGATTGAAAAAGTCTTCTTGCAGAAGGTGGAACATAAAAAATAAGGTGGTATCTGAAAGAAGCTCCGAGTGTGTCCGCGTCTCTGTGCGTCAGCGTCTCTGTGTGCATCTGTGTGCGTGTCTGTGTAAAGGAGGGAGTGATACAAATTAGAAGAGATAGAGTCAGATTGATGCAGAACCAGTTGTTTGACTGATGTCAGAGAATAGTAGTTAATCTTTTATTGTCAACATGGAAGGAAGTTCCAATGAAGTCATTGAGGGGACTGTGGCTGGTTCTGTACTATTTAACATGTTTATCCATGGTTTGGATAGTATAATAAATGGTATAAACACTGAGTATGCAGATGACACAAAGCTAGGGGAGATAATGACCACATTGGACAATAGTCAGATTTCAATGACTCTAGACTGTTTAAAACAACATGGAGTCTAGGAGAAATGTTGCAGGTCTATAGAAAGGAAAGTATCTCAATTTTCAGATATATAAAAAGTCTGCAAACTAAGATGTGTTTTTTTCATTCTTGCTCATATGCTAGAGTGATTCCCTAAAGAGATGAATAGAGAATACCTAGAAAAACAGTTATTACCTGCATACATGCATATACACAAATGCAAGTCATCCCTGCTTCATCGAGAATGGGTCATATAAGAATAACTTTATTCCTCTTTCTTTCAGAGATTAGGTAAAGATGTCCAAAATTTTAATTAGGGTAGAGAATTGAATCACTGTGTGAATGCTAGGAATTACCCATCCAGGGGCTCTGAGGTATTGTTATTGTACTAATAATATTTTTTTTTCTGATATAAATAAAATACAGAAACAGACCAGCTTAGCCAAGAGGTCCTTATAGTTTCTGAGACTAAAAAACATGCTAACAAGTGCAACAAGATACAGGTTCTTAAATCCCTAGAGAGAAATGGTAGGGGAAAAGGCAGTCATTGGAGAAAAAAAAAAATCACACCCTAAATTATTCATTCTTCAGTACTGTTTGACGATTTGTGAACTCATTTATCACAGCACACAAGGACTTTCTGTCCTCCACCATTTCTCAAAATCTGGCCAAGTTCATGTTCATTGTTTCCATGAAACTATCTAGCCTTCTGGTTCTCTGCTGCCCCTCTCTTGTTTTGCCTTCTAATTTTCTCAGCAGGGTCTTTTCCAACGATTTTTTCTTATTATGTGGCCAAAACATTTAAGCTTCAATTTCATTATTTGATCTTTTGGTAAATAGCTGGAATTAATTTATTTTAACTATTGACTGATTTGACCTCCTTACTGTCCAATGAATTCCCAAACGTCTTTGAGCACCACAATTAAAAAGTCTCAGTTCTGCAGTACTAAGTTTTCCTAATAGTCCAAATCTGACAGGCATACATTGCTACTGGAGGAAAAAAAAAAAAAAAAACAAAAAAAACCATAGTTTTGGGCATGCAGATTTTTGTCAGCAAGGTGATGTCTCTGCCTTTTAGTATGCAGTTCAGATTTGCCATAACTTTCCTTCCAAAGGAGCAAGCATTTTTTTTTAATTCCATGCCTACAGTCACTCTCTTCATTAAGCCCAAGAATATAAAATCTGACACTGCTTCAATTTCTTCTCGCTCTATTTGCCAAGAAATGATGGAACTAATTGTCAAGATCTTAGTATTTTGATGTTAAACTTCAAGTCAGCTTTTATATTCTTCCCTTTCACCCTCAACAAGAGGTTTCTTATTTCCTCTTCACTTTCTGCTAATAGAATGGTAACATCTACATGTCTGAGATTGTTGATATTTCTCCAAGAAACCTTAATTCTGGCTTTTCATTCATCTGGCATTTCTATGATGTACTCTGCATACAATTTAAATAAGGTGACAACATACAAACTTGCTGTACTCCTTTTCCAATTTTAAGGCAATCAGTTGTTCATGTTAGGTTCTAACTTTTCCATCTTGGTCCTCATGCAGGTTCCTCAGGAGAGAAGTAAGATTTTTTGATACACCAGTCTCTTCGAGGCTTTGCCACATTTTGTTGTGATCTACAACAGTCAAAGACTTTAGTATAGTCAATGATGAAGTAGATTTTTTCCTTTTTTTTAAATGGAAATTCCTTGATTTCTCCATAATCCAGTGAATGTTGTAAATTTGATCTCTAGTTCCTCTGTCTCTTCAAAAAAGTCTGCTCTTCTGGCAGTTTTTGGTTCACATATTGCTTAAGCCTAGCCTGCAGAATCTTAAGCATAGCTCAGCTGACATGTGAAATGAGCACAATTGTTGAGTAATTTCAACTTTCCATGTCATTGTCCTTCTTTCGGACTGGAATATAAACCAATCTTTTCCAATCCAGTGGCCACTGTTGTGTTTTCCAATTTTGCTGGCATACTGAGTGCAGCACTTTAAAAGCATCATGTTTTAGGGTTGTAAATAGCTCAGCTGGAATTCTATCACCTTTACTAACCTCATTGTTAGCAATACCTCCTGAAATCCACTTGATTTCATTATCCAAGATGTCTGGCTCTAGACTGATAACTTCACCGGCCTGTTTATTGGTCATGTTAAAATCTTTCTTGGACAGCTCCTCTGTCTCTTGCCACCTCTTCTTAATCTCTTCTGCTTCTGTTCAGTAACTAACATTTTTGTTTTTTTATCATGCCCATTTCTGAGTGAGACTTTCCCTTGATATCACTCATTTTTGAAGAGATCTGCCCCCCATTCCATTGTTTTTGTTTTTGTTTTTTATTTCTTTGCATTGCTCATTTAAGAAAACCTTTGTATTGCTCCTTGCTATTCTCTAGAATTCTTCATCCAGGTAGAAATGTTATTTCCCTTTCTTTCTTTCCTCAGCTATTTGTAAACCCTTAGCAGGTAGCCCTTTTGCTTTCTTGATTTTCTTTTTCTTTGACATGTTTTGCAGTTCTTTTTCACTGCCCTTGTTGCAAACCTCTGTCCATATTTCTGCAGGCCTTCTCTCTACCAAATGCAATCACTTAAATCTATCCATCACCTCCACTTCATATTGATAAGGGATGTTATTTAAGTCATAGCTACATGGTCAGTCCAGGCCTCAGTTGGTCATTGTTTAGCTTTTGCAAGTATAAATAGCAATTTTTTTTTCTGTTCTAGGCAGAAATCCTGAGGATCTTCCCCTCCCAGATTGATTTTTTTTCCATTTTTTTTTGAGTAGGTATTATGGGAATCTGAAGATCTTCCCTGCCCCTAGGCCCTTTGCTAAAGTGGCTACGTGACTCTGAGGACCTTCCGATATTTGAAAGTATACTCTGTTCCCTAATAGGCTGAATGTGGTCACGTCGAGCATGTTGCAACAGGCTTGTTTTCCAGGAATGCCCATGCCTTGTAGCTTTGTGATTGGGTGGTGGGTCTAGAGGGCTGTGACATTCTCCGAGCCAGGAGAAGGCTATATATACGCCCTGATGTGAGCTTTTGGTTTGGTGCTCACTTTGAGAAGAGTTATGTGATTTGGCCAGATGAGACTCTGGGCAGCCATTGAGCCCCCCGGCTGTGAAAAACCCAGATGTTGGTGCTTCCCTCTCTGGTAACTGAATAGGTAGCTGATGTAATGATCAGATGCTGGAAGCCATCTGCTGATCTGTTTTTCTGTCTGTTTGTAACTTGTGTTTGCATTCTCTGAAGTTCAGGGTGCTGACTTTTCCCCCTGAACTAGGTAAATGATATGTTTGATTAAAGTAAGATTGTTAACCCATTTTGAATTGCTTTTCTTTAGAAAAG
>JAQQSV010021986.1:0-10670 GCA_028646515.1 Pseudochirops corinnae | reverse complement strand
ATAAGTCCATAATAAAAGTGGTGGTTAGAAGTGACTCACAGATAAAATATTGTAAATAAATATTTATGTTTTTTCATTGTTGTGTTCCCCCATTAATAAATTATATAGCCAGTAACTTTACTGTTTACTTAATCCTAAAAGACTAAAGAGGTTTTAATGTGTAGAGGGATATATACAATTACTTGTAGAAAAATAGGTTTCTTCAGACTAATAAACAACTAGTATTTTGAAAACTGGAGTAGGGCATGAAAGTTGAGAATAAATGAGCAAAAAAGTCCATTTATGAAGCACTTACATGTGTTTTTCTTAACTCTTTGCAGTCTGGCTTCCAGCCTCATAAATGCTAGTAGATCAACTGCCAAACACTGTTTTTTAGATGCAAACAAAAATAATCAAGTCACTGCCCTCAAGGAGCTTACATTCTAACAGAGGAAGACAACACATAAAGGGAAGCTAGAGGTAGAAAAGTGAAATGGACAGCAAAGGTAAGGAATGACATGATTTGAAAATTGCTAGAAAATGTGAAAACTCACATAACAGAGTCCAATCTTCTCAGGGGCAAAGTCTAAATTTCAGAGGAAGGACAGAGTGAGAAGGCAGTAAAGATTTAAAAGTAGCCAGAATAGAGGATGTATTTTTTGTAAATAAAAAGGAAATATCCCAACATATCCCTAGATTACCTTTGAATTTGGGGTGCTGAGAATGAATTTGCCAGTGAGTCAATTATCAGACTGGGGGTTGAGGTTAGAGGACCAATTCATGGAGGCTTCACATGAGAATTGTCAACTCAAAAACACTTAAGGTTTACTTTCAGTTTCTATGCTATTTAAACTTATGATAAAGAAACTAAATAACACTCTACCTTGAGACTGCCTATGGATGTTATTGTGCATGGGATTGAAAGGGAGGAAGCCATAACCTAATGAAGAGAGATTTTGACTATTTTCCTCAGCCTTTGATTGAACTGAGGAAAAGATCATCAGAAAAAATAATTTATACAATTTATTAGTGATACAAACATTACTTATATCCTATCCTTATTTTCTTTGAGTTTGGTTTAAGCTAGATAAGGATATGAACCAAGTCATAGCCTATGAGGTATAAAGTCATTTTAGCCTGAGAGTATCTAGCTTCTGAAGAGATGGAGAATTTCTACCACTGCTACCAACTTTAGGGAGCAAGGATGTCCTAGGATATACATACACCAAGGGTCTCTATATGCCACTGTACACCCCTCATCCCACCCCAATCAGTGCATGTCCCTCTACCACGGGAGCAATAGTATCTCATTTGAACCTTATAGAAACCCTTTATGGTAGGTACTATTTCTATCCTCATTTTTACATATGAGTAAAATGAGGTCAAGAAACATTCAGGTCACAGAACTAGTAAATTTCAGAACTGGGATTTGAACTTCCAGGTCTTTACCTCCATTCCCAGGGCTCACAAAATATAATTCATAAAGTATTTTTGCATATTTTAGGTTCTGGACAGATGTAAAACAGCATTATTCTACCTATAATGGATAATGTTATTCTAGAGACTAAGATTTGTGTGTGAAGCTGGTCTGAGCTTTTCCATGGAATACATTTTAGAGTAAAGGACACTTTCTGTTGAAAAGAAATGCTTTTCTTTCAAAAGGAACAGCTTCTGGATAAATGCATAAGCCCATGTAACTCTCTGAGAATCTTCCCACCACCATTACTAATAATATCATAATTTATTCTTTCTCCCACATAGTTAGCTCCATAGGATAAGAAACTGGTCTCAAGCGATCTACACATAAGACTTCTAAATAGAGTGTTTCTGTACTTTTCTCATCTGTATTCATTGGTATTTTAATGAGCACATTTCAAATGCATAATTTCTTTCT
Source organism: Pseudochirops corinnae (assembly GCA_028646515.1). Lineage (NCBI taxonomy): Eukaryota > Metazoa > Chordata > Mammalia > Diprotodontia > Pseudocheiridae > Pseudochirops > Pseudochirops corinnae. The sequence continues at coordinate 8,797 of JAQQSV010021986.1, read as the reverse complement.
CCTTGATTTTTTTCCCTTTTTGCCTTAGTTTTTAGCATCATTTGAACCTAATAACTCATTCTCCTCAATTTTCCAATAACATAGAATGACCACACTTTTGAAAATTGTCAGCTCTCGATTAACTTCAGGGTTTTTTTTTTGGTTGCTATTAGGGGAAGGGAAGAGTTAAAGAAAAATCTATAAAGCTTTTTCTTTGAGGTTTCCATATACCTTCTGAGTGGATTGAGACTTTATTAGCTTTCCTCAAATGAAGGGCTCCATTCAAGGAATAAAGAAGGTCCTGACGTAGCAAATAACATCCAAGTTATCATTGATACTGAGGCGGGGGGGGGGGGAGGAGGGACTCTGGTGACTTCCTGGAGAATTTTTACACGTTCATTAAGTGAACATGTATTAAAGGCCTACCGGATTCTGGGCAGGGTGCTAGGCCCTAGGAGAATTATAAAGTATGGTTACAATCAGTTCAATGAGCTTTCTTTGAGCTCAGTGTGTGAAATGCTCTTGGTACAACCACCAAAAGCAGCACGGTTGTAGATGGAGGTACAGAATGAGGCCTGCATCATCAGGCATTTCCCTCCCTTTTAATGAAACCATAAATAAAGGAGATAAAGAACTCAAAAGTGGCCCAAAGCATTCTGGAGCAGCTTCCCTTTATTCTTTCATCATGTCATAAAATGGTCTGGTGCCTTCTCAATTTACTTAGGAAGTAACTGTAGGGAAGAAACATAGGAAATATTTATTTCCGATGGAACACAGGAAATGGTTACTATCTTCTCCCTCTGTCTCTCCTTTCCTTTATCTTCTGGGACTGGGCCAATCTTTTTTTAACTCATTGCCCTTGACCTTGAAGGCTATAACATAGCCTGATTCTTGATGGGTCTTGTTTGCCACTTTGATTTGATTTTCCCTTTTCTAGTACCCTAGAATGATATACAAAGTATAAAGGTTGCCTCTCTTTAAATGATAGAACAGAACCAGAGCTATCCCTGCCACTTAGGTACATAAAGCTGGAATAACCCCACAAAGGATGCTCTGTCAACACTGAAAGCCAGGAAATTGATTATACAGGTACAGTAAGGAAGAGGAATCTGCCTATGTTTTCAAGGTAACTATCTCACGTCTGGAAATATAGAATGGAACTGAATTGAATCTAATAATATATATGACACATAATATATAATTGTTATCATTCAGTGGTTTCAGTCATATTCAACTCTTTGTGACTCCACTTGGGGTTTTCTTGGCAGAGATACTAGAGTGATTTGCCATTTCCTTCTCCAGGTCATTTTCCAGATGAGGAAACTGAGGTAAATAGGGTAAAGTGACTTATCCAGGGTCACACAACTAATACGTGTCTGAACTCAGGTCCTTCTGACTCCAGGCCCAATGTAACTGTGTGTAAGTCATTCAACAATAACATTTTATCCACTGAGCCACCGAGCTGCCAATATATAATTATTATCTAATAATAATAATAATCATAGCTAGAATTTGTGCACCAAGCTCTACAAAGGCCTTTACAAATATTGCCTCATTTGATCCTCACAACAACTCTTCAGAGATGAGGAAACTTAAGCAGACAGAGGTTAAGTGACTTGCTCAAGGTGATATAGCTAGTGAGTGAGTATATGAGACAGATTTGGACTTAGGTTTCCCTGACTCCAGGTCCAGTTCTCTCTTTACCATGCCACCTAGGGGCTTCTGAGACCTGTCTGAATCTAAACTATCCTTCAGACCTGAGGTACCATACACACCAAGGTGAAGCCAGAGCACCACTTTAAATTGAGATGTCTTTCAGTGGTGGTGGTGAATTTTCAATGAGTCTTTCCCAACCCAACTTCTAATTCCCCTTATGACAACCTATACCCAATTTTCACTTGCTACTGGAGCTTAGGCAAAATATTTAGGGACAAGGTTCAAATGGATGCTTTTTGTCAAGAAGGGACTCAGCCACTCCACTACCATCAATGCCAACTGCCAACCAACCCTGACCAACGGCAGACAGGCCAGCCCAGCTGAAGCAGCAAGACACCTCGAGAGAGGGTCAAGAAGAAGCATGAGCCAGATGGGTGAAACTATGTCAACCACCTTCCCCCTGATCTTAGAAAAGACAGCTCAGGACCCTGAGCCAAAGAGCCTAGGAATAGCAGTGCCCCATCACACACACACACACACACACACACACACACACACACACACACACACCCATATACCAATGGCACCTACATCACATACTCATTTGGAGCTTATTGTGCTAAAGGGTATTAAATGTTGATTTAAACCTAATTAGTACGAAACTAATTTCCATTTTTCCAAGCAGTTTTTGTCAACTAGTGACTCCTTACCCCCGCTGTTATAGTCCTTGGGTTTACCCAAGCACTAGGCTATTATATTTTATTGTTTCTGGGTTCAGTGCTCTTAATTCATTCCATTGATCTACTTTTCTATTTTTTAGCCAGTATCAAATATTTCGATGATTGCCGCTTTGTAGTTTGGGATCTGGTAATGATAATCCTCCTTCCTTCCCACTTTTTGCATTATTGCTCTTGAAATGCTTGACTTTTTCTTCCTCCAGATGAATTGTGTTACAGTTCTTTGAGAACTATTACAATTCTGTAAGAACTTTTTACAATTCTATGAAGTAAACCTTTTGTAGCACATGTTTTAGAGCTCCTCTCCCAATCCCAACTAGCACTGGCAAGTCTGGACCCAGAGTTTAATCAATTTATTCCCTTAGGGTTCTAGGTATAGCTCTGAAGGGTTAGGAGGGTGTTTGTCTTCCTAATTCTATAGTTCACAAAGCCTCAAGGTATTCTTTCCCTTGTGATTATTAGTTTATATCAATTAGTCATCCAGACTTAATTGGTTTTTTAGAAAGAAATATTTACCAAAATATGACAATAATAACAGTTGCTGTAAAACATCTCCCCAAATCTGTAATATACTCTCCCACCAGTGCATCCAAAGTCCAAGGTAAAGGGGGCTCAAAGTTAAAACATGTATACTGATTGGAGAGTGTTTCACAATTAGGGGAATGTCTTATATCAATTGCTACTGTTATTGTTAAGGGTATAACTCTCAGCTACTAGAACTCTTTTTTCTAGAGTCCTCAAAATATTACCCTTACACTTGGAATAGCTTTTCTTCTGGGCTTTTTGTGGAGGCTTGCCTTTCCTTATAGTGTCCAATCTGATCTCACTTCCTAGCATGGACACTTCCATTAATAGTTCTGGAAACATTGCTAGGATACTGTTGGGAAATTCAAAATCCTCTTGAACTTTTTGAAGCTCACAAGACCTTCCTCTAAGCAAAATCAGGAAGAAGGAACCAAGGATGAGATTTTTCTTCCTTCTCCCTAAACAATTCCTTCCCAAGGTCTTGGATGAATGTTTCTACCATTGAGTTGTTAGATGCTCAAATCTCTGAGTTCTGAACTTATTTTATAGGCAAAAAACCAGGGTATGACCAAGTTTCTTCAACTTATCTGAATATATTATTTACATATTTATATATCCGGTTCATCCATTTACTTTTAAGGTGTTTTCACATTTAACTTAAAGTCTTTGATTGATTGGAGACCTTTCCACTCGGTTAAGCGATCAACTCTAATAGTATATCGTTATTTAGGTAAGAAGGATCTTTAAAATCCCTCAGATCAGGCTATATAATCAGTTGTCTACAATAATGGAGAGAGGATTATCAAGTACTATTTCTTCTCTGCAATGCAATATGTAAAGTGATGAACCAAGTCAAAGTTATCACCAAATATGTGATAATTCATGATAACCACGAATATAACGAGAGCAGCTTTATTGCAACCAATGTGCCTACTTGAGCCATTGGGTCAAAGTGACAGGGCAGAGTATACTTAAAGCTGGTGAAATCCTTGAAGAAATCCTTGGGGCTTCATAATAGGAACCATCATTATGCAGAGTTTCAGGAATGCCAAGAGTCTACATGCCAAGTCAGCAAATGTGGTTGGAAGAAGTTATGTGGTATAATAAAAGAGTCCTCAACTGGGAGTAGCGAGATTTGGATTAAAGCCCTGGCTCTGTCATAGACTTTTTGTGTGTTCTTAGCCAAGTCATTTCTCTTCCCTTCATTAAAAAAATGAAGTAGAAATAGATTATTTCAGAGACTCCTTCTATTTCTATGAGGTTATGCTTCTTTTCTCACTTTTGCATGAGTTGAAAACTTAATATTGGTGATGGATATACAACCTTCCCTGGAAGGAGGTTTGATTCTTGACATAGAGATCTTGTAGCTAGTGCAAAGCTAGAACAGGGCAGAAGGCTCCTCTCTCCCCTGGCATACAACCTAGCAGCTTATAATTTTCCTGGGAATTTTGCCTGATTTGAGCAGACTTCATCTATAAAATAGATTTCATTTTAGACTTGGGCTTTTGCCTGTATTTCTCAAAAGTGCGCACCACTTGGGTTTGGTTATGGGGTCACTCTAGTGATGAATCCTTCTTCATCGTCAACATCATTGTTATTATGACTATTAGTAGAGTAGAGAATTGGGTTGGAGACAGCCCAAAGAATGTAGACCTACTAGATACTAACTATTAGTTGGGTTATACCCATGAGAACCTGCACCCTGACTACTTTGGGCACGACGTGTACTTTGTCCATTTGATGAAGGGCATCTATACCCATTGGAATGCAATCAATAGCCACGTGCCCTGCCCCATCATGGGAGTTGGGGAAAAGGAAAGAAGGAAGATGTAGATAACTAAGCAGGAAGAGCCTTTCACTCAATAGACTTTAAAGGGAAAGTTAACTTCTGTCTGTCCTCCTCTTCTGAACACATGGCTGAACAGATGGGACTCCCACAGTTCCCCCCTTGGACATCCAACGTCAGGAAGGGAGTTTCCTCTCCCTTCCCCTCAGCAGCTATAGGAGCTGATCACCCATGACAGGGAGAGCATGCAATTTTCTAGGTGAGCCTGAGACCAGATCTCAAGGGCCTAGTTACCTCTTCTGCTTTGTATTTCTATCTCTAAACAAAGACGACTAAACAGTGAATGTTTCTCGCCTTGTCAGCAGAGTTTTGAGTTTGAGAAATCCAGAGTCCTGGGTCCAGATGTTAGTTACTCAGTCACAGGTGAACTCTGGACCAGGAGAGAGAGAGACAGAGACACAGAGAAAAATCAAGAGACAGAGAGGTACACAGAGAGGGGAAAGACAAAGAGAGAGAGACAAAGAGAGAAACCAAGAGACACACAGAGAAGGACAGAGACAGAAACAAAGACAGAGTCATAGAGACAGAGACAAAAAGACACAGAGAAACAGAGACAGAGAGGAGACAGAGGGAGAGAGAGACAGAGATAGAGGAAGACCAAGAAAGAGACAGAGAGATACAGAGAAAGAAGGTTCATTTATTCTGTTACATTCCCCTGGGTCCCCCTAGGTATTGATGAAAATCATTTTTCACACTTAATATTTTGCAAGAAGCCAACAGGTACTAACTCACCTTGTCTTACTGGCCTTGCTGTGGACCATGGACCATGTGGGTCCATGAAGCATCTTCCAAAGGCCATATCTTGTGCATAGTCATTAAAAGTCACTCTTTCTGTGGTTTTACTCAATGGCTTTGAAAAGAAAAAAAAAAACAAGAAGACAGTATGGTAGTCAGAGTTCACTGTAGTGCTTTTTTTTGGGGGGGGGGGGTGGCGAATTCATGGACAAGGTTTAAATTTTTCATCTTGAAGAAGGAAGAGCCCATGCTAGGAAGAGAAATCAGACTGGACACCATAAGAAAAGGCAGGTTCAAGCCTCCACAAACAGCACAGAAGAAAAGCTACACCGAGCCTAACGGGAACATTTTGAGAACTCTAGCAAAAAGAGTTCTACTAGCTGAGAACTACACCCTTAATAAAAGATTGCCATCTTTTAGGTAGTTTTTTGTTTTGTTTTTATCCTTGGCCCAGACTCAGTTTGGGGGGTTTGGGGGTCTTTGAGGGGGAGGGTTTTGACAACATTTATAATGTTTTCATTCACATTATTGGAAGTTAAGGAATGATATGTTAAGCACGAATGTTCACATTCTGGATGGCTCTAGAAGCTCATTTGCGTTATTCACTCTGCAATGCCTCTTAGTCACTCAAGGTTCAAATCCATTAGAAATATCATTCATGTAAGAAGCACGTTCGGTGGTGTTCTGGCGGCTTCATTGTCACACGCTGTCCTACCACAGCAACAGACCATCCTACTAGAAAGAAATTTGCAACAAGGCGGATCAAGGAGAAAGGTTTCTCAGGGCTCACTAGTGTTGGTAACAAGATGTTAATATTAAGAAAGTTATCAAAGATCTTCCAAGGACAGAATGGAGAGCTAACCAGGGATGAATTAAAGGGAATGAGAAATATGGTGGAGAATTGGACCAGAAGCATACAAGTTAAATCATACTCCACTCCACTCCCCATTAAAAGAAACCCCAATACAACTGGCTCCACTCCACTCTTCTTAATGATACTATTCCAACCACCATCTTTAATTCCTCTGACAATAAGTTTTCCCAATAGAATCCTGAATCCAGAGGAGATTTGGTCCTTTATCCCCCAAGTCTTTGTTCAGTCACCTCTAATTGTAGTGCAAGCCATCACTAGTAATGAGACCTTCCCTTTTTAGGACTAGTTTGGTCATTGAGTTGCCAATACACCACCTTCCAAGGTTTTATCAATTTCTTCCCACATGATGGAAAGAATCAGAAGCAATGAGGTGAGTATTATCAGTCTTTATAATAATAAAAGCTTGCATTTGTAGAGAATGTTAAGGTTTACAAAGTGCTTTAAATTGTCTCACTTTATCCTCACAATAAGGTAGGTGTGAATATTGTGCCCTTTTTTACAAATAAGGAAACTGATACAAACAGACTAATTGCCCAGGATCATACAGCTAGTAAATAACTGAGGCCAAATTTGAACTCAGGGCTTCCTTACTCCAGGTCCAAGGCTTTATCCACAATATCACCTAGCTGAAGCAGTTTGGGTGATGTAATTTTCAAGGGTGGTCTCAAAGAGCTGCACCATAACTCTTCAAGCTGGCAAAAAACATGGCTTAAGTCATTACTTAGTAACATGAGTCTTTGTTCAAGCCTGATTGCAACAGAGATAGGATAGAGCTTTCAAATCTTGAACAATTCCACCTCTAATATAGATCTTAACCAGGTGGAGGGTATGAATGAGTCAGTACAGCTCATCAGCAATATATAATATGTGTTAGCATGAATCTCTCTTCCTGGGGCCATTTTGTCTTAAAGAAAGAATAAGGAGATTGGAATGGTTTCTCTCTTGTGAAAACCCACATGATTTATGAGTAAAGAAAGTGGCATGTACGGCCTGGGTGAGGGGATATGTGTGTTCTTGCCCTCCAGCTGTAGCATTTCTCAGAATACAGGATGATTGTGGTAGGGAGAATTTCTAGGCAACATTGATTTGAGGAAACAGACATGAAAGAGTAGGGAAAATTAAACACAGAAAAAAAATAGGATTTAGAGCCAGAAATGACTTTATAGACCATCTAGTACACCCCTCACGTTTTACAAGTGCAGAAACTGAGACCCAAAGAGATTATGACTTGCCCAAAATGATGTGGGTAATAAGCAGCAGAGCTGGGCTTTGGCTCCAACTCTCTGATTATCATAAATCAATAAACAAACCTTCATTAATCACCTACTATGTGCTGTGTACTGTGCTAAACACTGGTGATACAAGAACAAGGAATGAAATAAAAGGTCTACATTCTAAAGTGGAGAAACTAGAAAAATACGTATAAGAATATGTACAGCATACATCTAAAGTGAATAAACAGAAATATGTACAGAATAATTCAACCCAAGGCAGTTAAAAGGAAGGGCACTAGCTATTGAGGGGTTCAGGAAAAGCTTCATGCGGAAGATAGGGCTTGAACTGCATCTTAAAGTATTCTACTAGGCAAAGATAAGACAGGCATGTGCAAAGGCTCAGAGAAGGGAGATAGCATCCAACAGAGGCGTGTTGTAGCCAGCTCCTACTGGTTCTTCTCATTGTTCAGTCATTTCAGTTGTGACTGATTCTTCATGACCTCAATTTGGGTTTTCTTGGCAAAGATACTGGAGTGGTTTTCCATTTCCTTCTCAAGCTCATGTTACAGATGAGGAAACTGAGGCAATCAGAATTAAGTGACTTGCCCAGGGTCTAGCAAGCATCTGATTCATGCACAGGAGGATTAAGTCTTCCTAACTTCAAGCCCAGTGTTCTATTCACTGAGCTACCTAGCTGCCTACTAGTTCACAAGAGCCCCTTGTTAAATTTTCAGTGTGAGAATTTCCACTCTGGAAATCGACAAAGGTTACACATCAGGACTTGACTTAATGTTTTATAGACTGTCTAAACAAGAAAATGATAGAGAAAATGTTAGTAATGAAAATTAAAGTTTTTTTCAGAGAGTTGGCTGTTAAACATTTATCAGCACACCTCTGGAGTTTTGAAGAACAGAGAGAAGACCAGTTTGTCCGGATAGCAGGGAGGAGAAGTAATGCCTCATGAAAAAACAATAAATTGGGGTCAGGTTGGACAGAGCTTTAAAAGCTAACAGAAGATTCTATATTATAATCGAGCGAGCAGCAGAATCACATGGTTACATCTGCACTTAAAGAAAATGACCTTTTAGATGGACTTCATAATTACCTGGAGAGGCTTATACGGACTGATGCTAAGTGAGAAGAGCAGAACCAGGCAAAACCTGTACACAATCACAGACACATTGTACATATGATGACCAACCTTGATAAACTGGACTATCCTCAACAATGC
>JAQQSV010021985.1:0-10670 GCA_028646515.1 Pseudochirops corinnae | reverse complement strand
TAAAAGGGACAATAGCAACACTTTGCCCTCCATTTGTTCCACAAAAATATGAAGATCTTTGAGATCATGTGAAAGAAAGCTGAAGTCGTTAGAAATGAACACTTGTTCACAGTTTACCTATTATTAGTATACCTTTTCTTTTAATTAAGCATTTCCAGTTCAAAGACAAGGGATGCCAATATATGATTTCCTCACAAGAAGCTCCCAGAGAGGAAAGGAGATAAATCCCAGGGAGTTAAGTTTCTCAAAGCACATTTTTAAAATTAGCTATGAGGGTGTATTTTATATTTACATGATTCCCACTTTCAAGGTAATTTAATTCTTCACGTTCATCATTCATGATTTTTCTGATGGCTACTCTTTCATTCATTCAAAAGAAAGGTATTAACTAGATACAATGTTCAAAGCATAGATGGTAAATACTATGTTTTAAAGCTTTAGATCAGTGGTTCTCAACCTGTGGGTCGCGACCCCTTTGGGGGTTGAATGACCCTTTCACAGAGGTCACTTAAGACCATTTGAAAACACACATTTCCGATGGTCTTAGGAACCGAGACACTGCTCCTCTGTCTCCAGGCGGGTCCGCCCACATGCAGATATGCCCACATGCAAGCATTAAAGGGTCACAGCATTAGGAAGGTTGAGAACCACTGCTTTAAATAATCCCAAGTAGTTCTTAAAGATTGCTGACCTTTTTTAGGGACAATCATTATTTTGCTAAGAAATTAACTTTACTTTCCTAGACAACAGTTTTTATAGTTGTCATAACATTAAAAACATTCTTGAAATCTATTCTGAAACAGGACTATTGTACTTTATCATCATCAACCCAACCATGTAACCTCTGCTTGCCTCATATAATATACATATATATAATGAGGATACTAATAACTCATATTTCTCAGGGCTATTGTATCAAATGAGATCATAATTTTAAAGCTCTTAGTGCAGACCCTAGCACAGAGTAAATGCTTTATAAATATCAGTTATTGTTATTGTCATTATTCTTGTAAATAAAGTTGAAGATGGAAGATGAAAAGAAAAACTTAGTTTTCAAGAAAAATGGTACATTCTATTCTCTGTTCCATTATACTCTCAATCATAATAATCAGTGTTACTTGTCTGTTTCTTTAGGACTAAAAGAGAACTTCAGATCCTGTCTCTTACAGGTACTGGATGTGTTACCCTAGGCCAATCACTTAACCTCTCAGTGAACCAGACAACACTTTCAGATTATAAGTTATAGAAAGGGTACCAAATATCCACTGGTAAAAAAAAATATAGTTTATTTAACAAGAGTTTCCTGTAGTAATGAATTTACAAACCAAAAGGACCATAGATTGCAATTTGTGGTATATAGTAGATGGGGCACTAGAATGAAAAGATTATTACAGCTGGTAGGGATATACTATATTCCAAAGGTGGCATGTGACATATTTCTCCATTGCATTGTATGCTTCCAAAATGAATTACTGAAGTGCTTAAATACATAATCATATATTTTATTATTATATTATGTTGTTGTATTATATTATGTTGTATTGTGTTGTAATATATATAATATATAATAATTATATTACATATAATGTTTGTTATGCTTAATTATAATTTTGGTTCAACAACCAATGAGCTGGACCACATCCATACTGGCATCACATGTGTTATCATTGAGTCGTTTTCAGTCATGTCTGATTCTTTGTGACACTATTTAGGATTTTTTTCTTTTTTGGCAAAGATACTGAAATGGTTTGTCATTTATTTTCCTTTATCACCTTGTTTTACAAATAAGGAAGTGGAGGCAAACAAGGTTAAATGACTTGCCCAGGGTCATAGTGCTTCCGTAAGTGACTGAGGACAGATTTGAACTCAGGAAGATGAATTTTTCTGACTCCAGGCCTAGCACACTATTCATTGCACCTCCTAGTTGCCCATATGTGGTACAAGCAAATAGAGGAATGGGCCACAGCTTCTTCTCTTTATGGGAAACGGGGGAACCAGAGAGGGATGTGAAGTAGGGGTGAGTTCGGGAGAGGCTGATTTCATGCTACAACTCAAAGCAATAGTAAACATTCTCTCATGCAACAGCTGACCATCCTGACCTTCTGCGTAAATCAGGAAGACAAATGAAGTTTTTGAACCAGCATCCATTTTGGAGGACAAAGTCATAGAAAAAGTACATGAAGAATTTGATAAGATCTAAACTAAGTCAATGTATTTTGATATCTGTTTGTTTCAAAGCTAAATAGGGCCAAAGACAGGAAAGAAAAAGAAAGTTGGATAATACGATTTGGAACAATGAAGAAATGAAAAAAGATTATTCAAGATCTCATATCTCTATTAAGGTAGAGCAGGCAATGAGAACGTGATGGATATGGCCGAGACTTAATGACATCAGAAGAAAAACAAAGTATCTATGCCCTCACAGACAGAAAATTACTAGTAACAGATATGATAACCATTTATAATATAAATGTAAGTACTCAGACCATAAACTCTCTAAGCTAAAGGTCATAGTAAATACCAGATTAGAAGAAAAGATAAAAACAAGATTTAGACACTGTGTGATGAGAGTAACTATAAAAGTAAAAAAATAAAAGCTATCAAATCAGAAAATAATAGGAAATAGGGAGAAGTAAAGATATTTGCTTTATCACTATTTCTTCAAAAAGTTTGCCTTATAACAGTCACTATAGAGAACAATAATCCTTAAAAAAAAAACAAAACCCTTGACCAGAAGACAGTTATTACCCTCACCATTCAGCAGTACACAGGAACTTAAAACACATCAATTTAGAGAATAAGAACGTTTGTAACATACTGCAGCTCACAATAATGATGGTATTTATACAGCATTTTAACTTTTGCAAAGTGTTTACATATGTTTTCTCATTTGATAAGAGAAGGCAGTAATGATTGGTATTGGCTGAAAAATGGTGGAGCAATATATTAGAAAATAAACCTGAGAAGAGCATGGTAGGAGATGTTAAGATAAATCATCACAAAAGTATATGTAGATGAAAATAGAAGGTGAATAAACAGAATCAAAATGCCAAAAAAAAAATCCTATTAGTTGTAATAATGAACCATCAGATTCGGAATCTACCACCCCCATATTCAATGTGCTATGTGATAAAATAGCCAAATAAGAGGATGAATTTAGGACAAGCTGGTGGCCCAACAAAATTTTACATAATATTGGTGAAACAATTTGAATTCCTTAAGGAAGAAATTTTAAGTTTATTTGAAGAAGAGAAGATTCCAAAGGAATGGAAAACATCACAGAGATACTATTGTGTTTCTCCCCCTCCCCTCCTAAAGGGAACCAAATACAATAGTAACTACCAACCTATACATGTACATTCTCACCTATATGAAACAATTTTGAGACTAGTCTGTCTAGTCTAGGCAGTAACTAGGGAACAGGCAACTAGGTGGTGCAGCGGATAGAGCATTGGGCCTGGAGTCAGGAAGACCTGAGTTCAAACCCAGCCTCAGACACTTACTCTATGATCCTGGGCAAGTCACTTAACCCTGTTTGCCTCAGTTCCTCATCTGTAAAATGAACTGGAGAAGAAAATGGCAAACCACTCTGGTATCTTTGCCAAGAGAACTTCAATTGGGGTAGGACTCAATTGAAATGATTCAACAAAAACAACAAGCTTTCATAGGAGAATTTGTATAATATACACAAGTGAAAGATGTGGAAAAGATAAGATCATATTGTGACTACTGTTTATTGATTTTTAAAGAAAAATGATTTACATCTTTCCTCCTTTCTCAGCCCAATTCCTAGATAAACTTCTCTACCTGTTCCCTGCTTCTACTTCCATGTCACTTTTCATTCTTCTGTAGTCTGGCTTTCAATGTTATTACTTCATTCAAATTATTCTCTTTGAACTTACCAACAATCTCTCAATTGCCAAATATGATGAAGTCTTTTCTCATTCCTCATCTGCATCTACCTATCAGTTTCATTTGACATGGTGACCACTACCCCTCTTTGGGATTTTGTGACACTACTTTCTCCTGGTTATCTATCTGTCTCATTGTTCTTTCTTGAGCTCCTTCGCTAACATCGTCAATATTATGCCCACTAAATGTGGGGGTTGCGCAAGGGTGGGATCCTTTTTCTCTACACCCTATGTCTGGGTAACCTCATTAATTCCAGAAGGTTTAACTATCATCTCTATTAAAATGACTTTAAGATTTGTACATCCAGATCCAGTCTCTTCCCAGAGATTCAGTCCCATATTTAAAATTGCCCGCTAAACATTTCAAATTGTATGCCTGGATGTCTCAAACTCAACATGCCCAATATCACTAATATTTTTCCCCAAACCCATCCTTTTCTAAACTTACCTATTTCAGTCAATAGCAACACCATTCTTGTAGTCTCCTATGTTCATAACCTTTATAATTATCTTTAACTTCTCATTCTCCCTCAACACCACATTTCCAATCAGTTGCCAGTCCTTCTCATTCCAACTTACACAACATCTCATCCAACCTTTTGTGTCTACTCACAAACCTACCACCATACTTCATGCCCTGATCACCTCCTACCCTAGATTACTGCAATAGCCTCTTAATTCTTCTTTCGGCTTCAGGATGCTTCCAACTCTGAATTATCCTCCACATACCTGCTAAGTGTTGATCTTGCCATTTCACTCCCTTATTCCATGGGCTCTAGTGGCTTCCCATCACCTCTAGATAAAATATAAATTCCTCCAGTTACCTTTTACAGCTCTTTACAAACTGATTTCCCAACTTAATTTTCCATCCTTATTGGATATTATTCTCATACTCTATGGTCCAGACAAGATAGGATTCTTTCTGTTGCTCACACATAGAATTCCATTACTGATCTCTGTGTTTCTTCATTGGGCCAGCACCCCCTGGCCAAAATGGATTCTCTCATAACTGCTAACTGATAAAAATTACTCTTTCTTCAAGGGGCTGCACAAGCACAACTTTCTATATGAAGTTTTCTTTCCTCTTTCTCACTTTCAACTACTAATGACCTCCCCCCAAGCTACTTTATAAACAATTATTTTTATTTATTTGCATTTAATTTCTTTATTTTTTCTTTATATGATGATGTATTTGTCTCCCTCATTAAAATATAACTGCTGTGAGAGCAGAAAGTGTTTTCCTTCTTTCTATTTTTATTTTATGATTTCTATTCCCAGCATCTAACACAATGCATGGAGCATAGTAGTCACTTAATAAATGCTGGTTGATTTACTGTTTGATTGACTAAAAGTTTCTTTGAAAAGATCTCCTGAAACTAATCGTCCATCCGCCATTCACAAAATCTTATGATAAGTACAAACTCACAGATGAATTTTTTTAATCATCAAAAACAAACAAACAAAAAGGAAAAAAATATATATATATATCTAGATGGACAGATCTAGAAGTTATTGCATCAGCTTATATATCTTGTGCAGGTTCTACAGCAATGATCTGTATTCAGATTTAACTAGGAGGACAACATTTGCCAGGATCACATCTGGAACTGCTTCATGTTTTTAATAACCCTAATTACCCACTGCCGCAAAAGCCTATCTTTTTTTTTTTTTTTTTTTGCTTTTTGGAGGAGAGAAGGTAGGATAGTTGGGGTTAAAGTGACTTGTCCAAGGTCACATGGCTAGTTTTGTGTTAAGTGTCTGAGGTCTAATTAGAACTCAGGTCCTCCTGACTCCAGGGCCAGTGCTCTATTCACTGTTCCACCTAGCTGTCCCAAAAGCCTATCTTTTAACCTCATGAAGGAGAGGTAAGAAAGGAGAGCATTCCAGGTATATAAGGAAATCTATTCAAAGCTTCACATGTAGAAGATGAACTGTTGTGCAGGAGGAGCAGGAGGACCAACACACCATATCTAGTCTACCTGCCCCCCCCCCCCCATTTTACAAATCAGGAAGCTGAGATTGAGGAAGGTAAAGTAATGTGGCTAAAGTCACACTGCTGTTCAGAGGTCTAGCTAGGTCTAGAATGCAATGAAGTAATATGGAAAGTGCCATTTGGGAGTTGTGGAAGTGACCAGGTTGCAGTGGTGATTCTGCCATCAGTATTATTGTACACTGCAAAGACGTGGTGTGTTGGTGCTGAGAGGTAAGAATATAATCAATGCTTTTGTGTTTTCTTTCCTCCTGAATACAGCTGCCAATGATTACTCAGACCTTTTAACAAATGCGAACCATCACAAGCCTAGCATCACTGGAAATATAGAAAGATAAGATGACAAAGGAAGATTTTACTCATCTCATAGTTGGTTTTCTTTTCAGATGTGAACTGGTCAATCCACAACCACAATATATCTTCTCTATATGACACTGCTGTGTAGGATTTGATGATTCTCAGAGGCTATCTCTTTGTCACATATAAATGATGATGAAAGAACTATTTTTGTACAGCATGTGTTGAATGTTCTTAGAAATAGTGCCTTTATAAGTCAGATTGCTAAGTCATGTCAAATGGTTTGGAAGAGTGCAAGGGAATTACTTAGGAGCCATGGGACAGATGGTATTTACCTCCAGGTGGGTTTTTCTCAAGGTTTGTTGGACATCTTCATATTCAATATGGCCCAAATCAACTAATTTTCCTTTCCTTAAATCTACTCCTCTTTCTAACATCTATGTCACTGCTAATGGTAACACTAAGCTCTCAAAAACCCAGATATGAAACTTTACATTAATCCTGGACTCTTACCACTCCCCCACCACTCTGCCCTCAAATTAATAGCCAAATTTTGTCCTTTCTGTTTCCTCACTATCTCTCATTAATCTCTCTCCATTCATATTGCCAACACCCTAATTCAGGTCTTCGTTACTTCTCACCTAGACTATTTCTATAGGTTCCTAACCTGTTTCTGTATTTACTCTCCCACTTTTCTAATTTATCTTTCATACAGTTGATAGAATATTTTCCCAATAGATGTATCTGACACATATGTCCTCAAATATGTCCTCTACTTTTCATTGACAGCACAATCAACCAAGTTCAGGGCTTCATTGTCTTTAGTCTTCACTGCCATATTCACCTTCTAATTGGTCTCCTTTTATTAAATCTCTCCCCTTCACCAATATCACCTAGTAGCATTGATCAAAAGTGTGTGAGAATAGGATGATATAATGAACATCCCTGCTGTCTTCTCTGGTATTGGTGTTGTGTCAAGGATGCATTCAGTGAGCATACATAGGATAAGCTTACATCTTAATATGTTTATTCAACTACAAAAAGAAATAATTTTATCTACCTGTGCAGTAGTTCATAGGACATTTATATGAAAGAATATAATAGGATAATGACTTGTCCTAAGATCATCTCTATTTGACCACCAAAGAAAAAAGATAAGAGCAAGATAACAATGATGATGATGATATGATGATGAGAATTAGATAATTATAAGAGCTTATACTTCTAGAGCCTTGCAGGTTTGCACAGTGCTTTCCATATATTATATGTATATAATATATAATCAATGGAAAGAAATATTAGTTTAATGGAAATAAAAATATATAGGAAAAATGTCAATAGCACAGACTCACGAAATGCTGGTACCAAAAAGATCTTAGAGTTCATCTAATTCAACACAGTCATTTTACAAATAGGGAAATTAAGGCCCAGAGATATAAATATGCAAATAGGAAGATTTGTAGAACCTTATCATCTATTAGGGAACCATCTTGTATATGGCTTATGCCTTTCATAATGCTGATCAACACTGTAAATGAGCATATGATAGTTTGACATTCCCTATACAGAAACACACTAAACATTTGATTAGAATATTTATTTTTCTCAAAATAGTGCATGTTTCCTATAGGATTAGAGGTAGGAAAGGGACCTGTGATTTCCTTGCTATAGGGAAACCCCAGACGAGGAAACTCCCTCTACCAATGTATGTAGGCAGGTACCTTCACCGTAATTTACAGCACTAGTTGCCGGGTATCATGCCCCTACCTGAGTGTGCTCTGCCCAAAGGAAGGCAAGTTTTGATGGCTGAAACCTACTAGTTTTCTTGAGGTTTACAGGCTAGATTTCTTTTTCTCCTGGATCTATTTTCCAAGTCAGTGGTTTTTCCAACAAGATATTTCAAATTGCCTTCTATTTTTTTATTTCTTTGGATCTGTTTTACAGCATCTTGATTTCTCATAAAGTCATTAGCTTCCATTTGCTCCAATCTAATTTTGAAGGAATTATTCTCTTCAGTGAGTTTTTGAAATTCCTTTTCCATCTGGCCAATTTGATTTTTTAAGGTATTCTTCTCCTCATTGGCTTTTTGGGTCTCTTTTGCCATTTGAGTTAGTCTGTTTCTTAAGGTGTTATTTTCTTCAGTATTTTTTTGGTTCTCCTTTAGCAGGCTGTTGACTTGCTTTTCATTATTTTCTAGCATCATTCTCATTTCTCTTCTCAATTTTTCCTTCACTTCTCTTACTTGATTTTCAAAATCCTTCCTGAGCTCTTCCATGGCTTGTAAACAATTCATATTTTTGTTCTTGGAAGCTTTTGATGCAGGAGATTTAACTTTGTTGTCTTCTTCTGGTTCCATGTTTTGATCCTCGTTGTCCCCAAAAACAGATTCTATGGTCTGATTGTGCTTCCTCTGCTTGCTCATCTTGCCAGCCAATTACTTGACTTTTGAGCTCTTTGCCACAGTAGTTCTACTTCCAGAGAAGTACTTCCAGTTCTGCTTCCAGAGTGGAGAGAGCTGTGTCCCAAATTACTGGGGTTTGTGTAGCTGTTGTCAGAGCTGTTGTCAGAGCTATAAGGAAGGCACCCTCTCTACAGCTACCACAAGCTTCACCACATTGGCATTGCTCACCCCAGGAACATCACCCAAGACTGTGACCCAGATTCAAGCAGGTCAAAGCAAGAGCAATTACCCTCTGAATGATCACTTGGTCCCCCTACAATCTGTAAGTCAGGAGCTCTGGAGGCTGCCACACAGCAGCAGCTGCAACCACCACATCATTGTGCACCTCTCACCTTCAAGATAGGGGCCAGACCACATTCTACTCTCACCCTGGCTCAGCAGGCTTCCCCACTGCCCTTTTACTTTCTCTTTGTCATTTATGGGTTGAAAAGTCTGGAAACCGCCACAGCTACAGGTGATTCACTCTCCTGAAGTCTGCTCAGGCCAGTCTGTGCCACTGGTTGGGGCTGCCCGGCATCTGGGATTGTGTGGGTCACATGAGACTGTTCAGCCCCCAGCCCAGTGCAACAGATCCTTCCTGTCATCCTGCAAGGCTGCTTTCAGCAGATTTGTTTCTCTCCGTCACTTTGCAGGTTCTGTAGCTCTAAAATTTATTTAGAGTCATTTTTTTTTACAGATATTGGAGATAGTTCAAGCTTAAGTAGGTTCCTGCTTTTACTCTGCCATCTTGGCTCTGCCTCTTTAGATTTCTTTCTTAAAAACCATGTCTGAAACCCAATTCACTCTGGCTCTCATTGATTGGACAACAATTGGTCCCTGCACAAGCACCATTTAATGTTTTTTTTTTGGACCCTCCTGGCTCAGAGTGAATGTAAATATTAATTGCCTCTCTTTTGGCCAGCAACGCTGAGGGTCTTCCCCTCCTGTTTTGATATTATTATTGTTGTTGTTGTTGTTATTATTATTATTATTATTGTTGGAGCCATCCCTTGACTCACTTCTTAAATGGACCCATTCATTGAAAGGGCATTGTCTCACTCAAAATAAGAACTTGGAAAGACCTTAGCTTAAAAAGACCAAAGTCTCCTGCTGCATCCTGGCCCATCTCCATACCTCCTGATCTATATATCTGGCCCCAGGAACCAGATGGTTCTGGAGGAGAAAGCAAGGCTGGTGACTGAACAGCCCTCCCTCCCTCAAATCCAATTCAACTGTATGTCATGTCATCATCTTCCTGATACCATGATCCTCTTCAAAGGACAAACCACAACCACAACACACACAGACTGAATACTGAGATTAAGTGACTTACCCAGAGTCAATCACACAGTCAGCTTGTGTCTGAATCAAGGCTTCAATACAAATCATCCTGGCTCAAAAGCTACCTCTATCCACTATTCTGAGTTAATACACTATCTAATCATAAGTAGATAAATAATTCATTTTCATTCCTTGTCTAAAATAGTCATTTATGAAGTCCATGAAAAATCAAAGATCCTTGAAACTGCATATACACAGCAATAAAAATAATATTTAAGGTTAAATGAAAACAGAATCTATTTAGAATAAGAAATGTCCTTATAAATCATATTGAACAGCCCCTTTATTTTATAGATGTGGAAGTTTAGGAACAGAGGCCTTAAATGACTTGCTACAGGTCAAACAACTAGGTCCTTGCAGAAATGGGATTAAAATGTACCTTTCCTAACTTCCAATTCAATTCTTTCCCCACTACACTTGGTTTGCTAGGTATAACAAAGAAACAAGCATCCTCCTGATAGATCTCAGTTAACCATATAGGTTCCATAAAATATTCCTTAGCCTATCCAATACAAATGTTATTTTACAAAAAGTTACAATAAACAAAACCAGGAAGTTCAATGTGAGAAATCTGTTCCTTTAGAGTATAAAGGCCTCTACTAAGGAATCTATTGAGAATGAGTGAGAGACAGAAAGAGAGCGAGAGAGCGAGAGAGAGAGAGAGAAAGAGAGAGAGAGAGAGAGAGAGAGA